>MKEJ01040542.1:0-10670 GCA_001753735.1 Embelia ribes
ATACATACATATATAGAGAGAGAGAAGAGAAGAGAGAGAGAGAGAGAGATAACCAACTTGGAGGAAGTGGGCAGAACAGCTAGAGAAATAGAGAAGAGAGAAGAAGATTTGAGGGGGCGCTGCGTGGATTGGGGACTAGCAGAAACGTGGGTTGTATCTTTTTCCAATTACACCCTTTCCATAACTGAATTTTTGTGTGCATGAATGTGTAAATTTATGCAACTGCCGAGGGCATATTTGTAAACAAAAAATTAACGCGGCTTCGTAGTGCTCTGGCTTTTTGTATATTAACGATTAGTTGCAGCTTTTAACATAAAAATTTTGAGTTTTTAAAATTTAGGGGACAAAACTCAATTTTTCTGAGCTTTAAAATGCACATTAAAACAAGTTAGGCTCACACAAGAGAGAGAGAGAGAGAGAGAGAGAGAGAGAGAAACCCCTAGAAAGTAATCGTTTTAGTCTTACTTGTGTGCAATTTTCATGGCTTTTTCATGCACTACTTCAATGCTATGGAGAACAATCGTGTTTTGGTAAAGCATTCTTTTTCAAACCAATTGTCATAGCAGAGAATTTGATGTGTTGAAAATTTGTTGTTTTTGTTCATAAAGTTTCATCTTCATGGCTACCTTTTTTTATTTTTAAAACAGAGGCAACATTTTACTTTTTGTGGACCACATTACATTTTCCATTTTTCTCTATTCAAAGCCACTTATATCACAATCTTCATTTTGGCTTTAGGAGTCGCATGCTCAAGTTTTTTAAAAGTACGTAAAAAGTAAAATAAACTGCGAAAAAGAATTGCCAATTTCGAATAAAGTGATATCAATGGGATATTTTTGAAAATATTGTGCATTCTTAGGAGCGACTATGTATATATCAACGTTACAATTTGCAGACAAATCATTCCTTCCAAAGCGTGATATGGAGTGGTTCTTCTTTTGTCCCCGAGATAAGAAATACCCAAATGGATCCCGCACAAATCGTGCTACTAGAGCTGGGTATTGGAAAGCTACTGGAAAGGACCGGAAGATTGTCTGTCAGGCTGGTGGGATCGGGTATCGAAAGACTTTAGTCTTCCACTGTGGACGGGCCCCGATGGGGAATCGTACTGACTGGGTAATGCACGAGTACCGCTTGAGCGATGAACTTACTCAAAATTCACCAAATTTTCAGGTACATTCAACAAGTCATGTTCAACCAATTTTTGTTAGATACAAGTTAGTTATGTTATTATTTATTAAGAAATACCTTTGCTTGCAAATATTAGCAAGAACCCTAATTTCTTTTGTTAATTGAAAAATGTAACTTATCCAACCAAACTATCTATTATCTAAAGGGTGTTATTCCCTCCAACACAAAGTTTAAATAAACTATCATACCCCCTCTATATTTTCAAAATAAAGCATATAAAGCTCTTCATTAGCCCCTAAACTCTTACCTAATTCCATTATTGTTCATTTTACCCCTAATTTATAGTCCTGGCTCCTACACTACTTTGGCAAAAAAATGACATAACAAAATAAATAATGTGAAAATTATTTGAAGGAAACATATAAGCCTCTTCATTAGCCCCTAAACTCTAACCAAATTCGATTATTGTTCAATCTTTCTCTACTTTAAAATCTTGGCTCAGATATTGGTTTGGACCTAACAAAATAGATAGATTTTTAAGAAATTTTGTTGTGCCTTACACGATTGGGGAAAACATGTTCTTGTAAGTTTCAACAAAAAAATACCATGTGTTAATCTGATTCAATTTGTTTAGGGAGCATTCGCTCTGTGTCGTGTGATTAAAAGCTCTGAAAGCACAGTGAAGACAAGTGATGTTCGTGGAGAACCAAAAGCAAAAATTGCCGAGAGCAGCTCTAGCATCATGGAAATGGGCTCAACGGGCCTGTCCAATGAGCCCCTTGTAATCTCCGAGGATGCATCCTTTCAAGCTAGTCAAATCTACGATGGCAGCAATTTCTCGAGCCCGAATACTTCTCCATATCAGCCTCCTTCATCAACGTTGGAGAATGAACCATTTTCATTTGGGAGCAATCCCAATAGCCTTTGGGTTTCCCCGGATTTTATCCTTGATTCTTCCAAGGTACTAGTACCAGACTACTAGTAGATGTCATTTTTTTGGTTTTTTAATATATTTTAGGATTATTCGTATTGCTTGATTTTAAAAATTTAACAATGACATTAAAAAAAAAAAATTTCATGGTGTACAGGACCATACACGAGGTCAATATTTTCCTCAATACGAGCTTCAGGAAATGACGTCTCAGTGGTCGCCTTATAATCAGTTTGAGATCTCGCCTAGTTCATCGTACTCAAATTTTAGAGAGGAATTTGACCATGGTGTTGATCCGAGTCGACTTGGTTGCATATCACCTTACTCAGAAAATGCTAACTACATGGGATTGTTCGGAAATGAGGACATGTCGTACGATCACTTCAATCTGTGATTCCAATGTTGGGTTTTTGTTCTTTCTTTTCTCTAATTTTTGCAATATCTCATAAGGGTGCTTCTGAGACATCGCCTTTTTAAACGTTGTTCTTAGACTACCTATAGCCCTCGATCTATCTTCTACTGCTTCTAGTGTGTTGTATTTCATGTTTTTCATATTAAAAAGATTGACCCCGTGGTGAAGATCGTTTCTATAGATTTCACTTGGAGTTGGTTAGCTTTCAGGTTAAGTTCTATGCGTTTAACTTGTGTAATATCATAAGCTTAAATCAATATATCATAGAAGCAACGGTATGTTATTGTGTAATATCTAAATGATCAAGTACTATCCTTTTTGCCTCTTATTTTTTTTTTTTTACAATGTTGTTCTCGAAAGCTCCTAAAATTGGCAACAATGTTTTCCATTGATGTTGATCTGAAGAGGATTAAGAAGAGAGTAATGATCACATTATGAGCACATGCTCTCATTCGCGTTAACTATACGTGGACCGGTACCATCTGATAAAAAACTAAACAATTGTCGTAAGCATGGAATTATGATTATATTGTAGGCATATGCTTTCAGATGCGCTAACTATGCCCTGAATGGTGCGCACTTGTCAGGGTGATCACGAATATCGACGTAGAACTATCCAAGTAACAAACTAAACAATTTCATGATCAGAGAGTTAACAAACTAAACAATATTGATGTCGCGCCATCCAATGCACAAACTAAACCGTTGTCCTAAGCCAAGAGTTATGATCGTATTATGAGTATATGTTATCAGTTGAGCTACCTATACATTGCGGTCACTTTGGCCTGTGATCATGAATATCAACGTGGCATCTTTCTGATGCACAAACTAAAAAACCTGTGCGCAGAGAGTTACGATTACATGAGAAGCATATGCTCTCAAATAAGTGCGCATTTGGCACCGGGATCGTGAACGTTAACGTGCACCATCGAAAGCACAAACTAAACAATTGTCGTAAGCAATCATATTCACAACAGCCAAAATGATAAAATTAACACCATATACAAGTTATTTTTGACCCTTTTTTCCCCCCATTTTTCATGCTCTTATAACGTTTTAGTCTCTTAGTAAAGCCATTCACTCTATAATAGAAACACTGGTTATTATTTATTATTTCACCAACTGATTTGATGAACTTTTAACTTTGAATATCTTCAAAGAGTTGTTTATGAATTGTTAGAAAGTTGGTTTTTTATGATCATAAAAACAAAATGGCAAGGGTTTCTCATACATGTTGAGAACAAAACCACATATTGTATTCCGGAATTTAAATTTCGGAGAGAAATTTGCTTATGTACCACTATAATCTATCTTTTCTACTTTCTTTCTTTTTTTTTTAATTCAAAAAATCAAGTGTTTCTGGCAATCAGTTTTTTTCTTAAAAAAAACTAGTTCTTTTGCTCAAGCTACTAAAAAACTAAGAAGCAAAAAGCTAGAAAACCGAGTTTTTCTTTTCACAAAAAATTGAGGAATTTTCTTTGGGAATGAAAGACCATTAAATTTTCATTGAAAAAACAATGAAATACTCCCATTTACCAATAGTATGGGAAAAGAATTGAAGAAAAATAATTTTCTTAAATATTAAAATTAAATACATCATTAAATCACAATATTATTGCTTTTTTATCCTGATAACAAAAATCGTGCTGCATTTTTTCTCATTGCTGATTTTAAGAATCTTTGTTTCTTGCTGCTCAAATTTTTGAAGCTAAATGTGAAGGAGCACCTCGATGATGTTGTATAAAAGTGACACTTTCGAGCATCCAAGAATACACATAATAAATCTGCTTTTGGAAACTTTTCGGAATTGGTCTGTGCCCTTTTAGGTTCCTTCGGTGGCAAAATTGATAAATAAGCCAACTCTAAGCTCAAACTTTGTTTAGTGCTTAAGCTTAAAAAGCAATGGAGAATATAACTCTTTTTTGATGCCCTCTAAAGCTTCACTTGCAAGACCTACATCATCAACATAGGGGTATCGAATAGTTGACATTTTTTGCTCCCTTTTTGTTAAAATTTTCTATTCAAGAAAACTGCTTTTTGTATTAACTGTTCATCATACTTTGGCTGAGGTCCCTCTTCATTTTCCCTTTACAAAGTTCCAATGAAAGAGTTTTTTGGGGTTTTATTCAACTTTTGTAAGTTGTGGACATTAATTTTGAGAGAAAAGCTTTTCATCCACACCACCAGTGTAGAGATTAACATAAAAACAATATATAAATGTACAATACATGTGCAATTAATGTATGAAACCCGCTAAATAAGCATCAAAAAATTACACATGCCATGCCTTTAATTTTCACTTGTGTACCAATCTTTACACTATAAGTGTATATAACTTTTTCTTTAATTTTATAAATCATATGTGATCATCCACACACACTTACACACTCCCATTAACAACCATCTTCAAAGTTTTACTTAGAAAAGCCAAATAAATTGGCCTTATCCTAAATTATAATGGCCACCCCTTAGTAGGTTAAATATATATTTATACCATGAAGCCAAAAATTAACAGTCATTTTGTTGAAGTCCTGTCAAAATTTTGAATGGCATAATTTACCCTATGCTCTAAATCATGTTAACTCATTTATGATGACAAAAATGATAAGCATGTATTTGTACATGCAATAGAGCCAGGGGACTAATGTTGTAATTAAATCAAACTATCCGCCTCACACTTTAATTAACAGAAAATTCAGGGACTAACGTGATAATATCATTTGACAGATGTACATATACCGTGTATTATTAAATATTGACACTTATCAGTTGAAAAGACGGGTGAAGAATTCTCTTTCTATATTTAATACTTAATTAATACATTTATTGTCGTAATTACCTTACACTTACAGTCTTCATTTGAGCCCTTACTTACTTAAGTATCGAAGAGTTTATGGGCAATCCCCCTACCCATGCTTTTAGGTACTAGAGTGGAACATCGAGAAGAGCCTTTAGCTTATAAGGAACACGTTTGGACGAGAACCTTTAGGCAAAGGAGAGGACTAGAAAGATTGAAATTTGGGATACGACATTCAGACTCACAAGATTACACCATTCGCTTTCAGGGGTTTATATTTGACCCTTCAGCCAGATAAAGACTCTTCAACTGGAATCGTCTGTAGGAACTTATCGTAGGAAAAGATTATAAGTTTCCGAACCCTTCACTTATCACAAGATGTCAAAATCTCATGATGACCAAAACTCTCTCCCACCTCAGACAACAACTAGGGATGAATTTGTTTCCGGAACCCAAAATTCTCCTGGGATGGGAAAGACCCTATCCCCCATCTCCTCTTTACCTTTTAATACAATACTTCTTGGATCCCTCTCCCAAAACAATCTCACAAACCTTATCCTACCTGAGGTGCAGGCAAGGATAAATTAGAAAATAATCAATAACCTGAGCTCTTCAAACAACCCGTCTGAACTACCATTGGATCTATAGGCCTTTATTACCTCTATTGTGCAAGAACAATTTCAATTGGCCTTCACCTCTTCTGGGCTACCTCTCAGAAGAGGAAACAACTCCCTTTTCTCCATACCTAAACATCAACCTTTAGATATTGATCATCCACCCCGAAATGAAGCAAGAACTATTCCCGAACCCGCATCGGCAGCCGGAAAAAAGATGAGAATCTGTGAGCATCGACATTATAATCCAAGACAACACATCCCCACACTTCCTCTTGCTCCTAGGGTAGAAGGAGAAGCGGACCAAGAAAACTCATTTCTTGTTGGAAGGAGAAGGTCCCTCTCTCCTAGAGATGATGATGTTCAAAGGCAGAGATGTTGTAAATTTAAAGCCCTAGGGTGCCAAACCACTAATTCCTCTAATTCAGCTAGCTCCTCCAGATACACTAGTTATATACCATTCGGGGATGACGATGAAAAGTATTCGTCTGAAGAAGATGGAGATGAGGAATAATTTCTTGAGCAAGTGACTGGCATGCCTCAAGAATCCGATCATTTTTATCGTATTCCAACTCAAAGTGGTACATGCAGTCGATTTCATACTCAAGCCCGTCCAAGCCTAGTCAGAGGGATAAAGTTGGGAAATTCTTATCCAATAGTCCTACCAACTAGTTTCCGACCTCAAATGTTCCTATCCTACCTCAAAGAAGTGTTAGCTGACATTTTCAAACCTATCACCAAAGAAGAACGTTGGATGTCGCGCTACCATTATATCCCTGAAGGACAATTGATGAGTAGGTAGAATGCATTATCGGGGAGATTACTCAATTTCTGTTAAGCCTAACTATTCTTTTTGAACCCATACCATGAAATTGTAGCCCTCCCATCCTTCCCATATACGATGGAATATCGGATCTTAGTATGCATCTGATACACTACCAGCAAAAGATGTTTGTGTGGAGTTCCAATAAAAGTTTTCAGTGCAAAATGTTCCCCTCTATATTTGGAAAGTGACTTTGATGTGGTTGGATCAAAAGGAACCATGATCAATCCAATCTTAAAATCAGATGATGGAAAGATTTTTAAAGAAGTTTGCCACCAAATTCAAAATCACCTTAGGGCCTGAAGCTTTAGTGCAAATAAGGAAGGGTTCAAATGAAAGTTTGCATAACTTCACAATTAAATTCAAGAATGTATACAGTTTTATCGATCTAATCTGATGCCCGGACACCTTTGCATTGGGTTGTTTTACAGCTTGTCTTAACCCCCAAGATGAAGCATATATGAAGTTTCATTTAAAATCAACTAAGTCCATCGACAAACTCTTTCTAAGATTGGATAAGTATGCAAAGGCCGAAGAAAAGAGGTTGAAGAACACCTCGAAGGAAGTTAAGAAACAAGGCCGAAGTAAACAAGTACACAATATGGTGAAAGAACAACAAATGGAAGAATAACAGAATGATAGGAAGTTGAATAAGAATAGGAAGGAAAACATGCTTAACGACCTGAAAGAGCTGCGGTATCAAACCCTTAATTCCAGTTTAATAAATCCAATAGTGATTTTTTTCACGAGATCAAGCGAAATAATTGGGTGGTACCAATTGCACCACTTAACAACCCACCTGAGTATCGGGATAGATCCAAATACTTTGAATATCATCGGGACCATCGTCGATTATAATCCTTATGGATGTCGAAGTTTGAAATGTCAACTAAACAACTGGCCAGTAAAGGGTACTTGAACAAATAGGTCGTTGGCAAGATATCTTGCCATCTCCTCTACCCTACAATCACCAACATTAGCACTATTGGAAATATTGACCATACACACTTCTGAGCTGTGGCCCATAGCTCCTAACCCGCACAATACCCCTGGCCGTAGGATAAGGTTCCAATATTATGTAAATTCCATTCAATTTCAAGACCCATCTGGTATAAAAAAGCAGAAGATAATGTAACCACCTGTTGTATTCACCACGACCGCAATCCACCAAGTTGCAGTAGTACACCGACTATTAGTAGACAGAGGAAACTTGGTTGAAATCCTATTTGCTCACATGTTGCCGAAATTAAAAATCAAGTTATTAGAATTATCCCCAGCCCCCATATCTCTTATAGGCTTTAGTTCAGAACAAGTAAAAGCTCTGGGAAGGATATGGTTGGATGTGCAAACTTGCACAACTGAAAAGGATGTGGAATTTACAGTGATCTATGCTCCCTTGCTCTATAACGAAAATTTGGGAAGCCCCTGGATGTATAGCTTAAATGCAACTGCTTCCACCTTACATCAAAAGGTGAGATATCACATTCAAGGGGAAGTTAAACTATTGGAGGAAATCAATATGAAGTCCAAAATTTCATAAATGCGACCATTCGAGGAAAACAAACCATACAAATTTGTATTTCAGTTGATGTAGAAGAGGAAGAATATTGGTTCGCCTCTATTGACAAACCTAAACTCACTAAGAAAACTCCACTTTATAAGGAAGTTCCCCTTACCAACTCGGCATAAGCCCGAAGGAAAAAGTTAAAGAAGAATTGGTCAAACGGCAAATACCAGAGGCAGATGAGGAGCATTACTTTCTCCTATGGGCAGAGTTGCCTACTGATAAGGCGGATGAACTATTTCAATTCCTCATCCAAAATATAAACAATTTCACATGGACCTCAAATGAAATGCAAGGGCTTGATTCGGAGGTAGCTTGTCACCGTCTCAATATAACTCCACAATTTCACATAGTACGGCAGAAAACCTGAACCTACAAGAAAGAACATTAAGATGCCATATCCTTGGAAATATAGAATCTGCTTTCAGCCTCTGCAATCCATGAAAAGTATTATCCCAAATGGTTGGCCAACGTCGTCGTGGTACCAAAAAAGAATGGAAAATGAAGAGTTTGTGTTGATTATACTGACCTAAATAAGGCTTGTTCTGAGGACCCCTTTCTTCTCCCAAAGATCGACCAACTTGTAAATGCTTCAGCCATGGATTAGCACATGAGTTTCTTAGATGCCTACTCTGGGTATCATCAGATTCTGATGCATTTGGCGGATCAGGAGGCCACCTCGTTCAAAGGACTATCTAGAAATTACTGTTACAATATTATACCCTTCAGGTTAAAGAATGTGGGTTCTACTTACCATAGAAACATCACTAGAATCTGTGTCCCACACTTGGGTAAAACAATTATATTGAAGATATGGTTGTCGTGAAAAAGAAAAAGGGAGAGCACATATTCTACTTGGCTGAAGTACTTCAAACATCGTGTCAATGCAAGCTAAAGTTAAATGCCTTGAAAGAGCTAGAAAATTCATGGGTTTCATCTCTGACATAAGGGCATTGAAGCACACACATCCCAGCTACAAGCCGTTATAAATCTTGAACCCCCAATGAAAGTAAAAGAGGTTCAGAATCTGGCCGGAATGGCTACAGCTTTGAACAGGTTTATCAGTAGATCAACTGATAAATGTATACTATTTTTTGTAGCAATAAAAGGAGGAAGGAAGTTTGAATGGATAAAGCAATATTAGAAGGCTTTTGACACCCTGAAAGATTATTTACAACAATCACCTAAACTTACAATCCCAAGGTCAACGACATGCTTGTGATATATTTAACATTTTCTACAAATGCTATTAGTACTCCTTTATTCAGAGAAGAGGGGTTTGAATAGCTTTGTTAGTAAAAATTTAGTAACATCGGACACTCGATGTCACCCATTGGAAAAGTTAGTATTTGCCCTTGTGGTTGCCTAGAGAAAGCTTCCTCAATATTTTCATGCCTATTCTATAATTGTTTACTCAAAATTTATGATTCAAGCTGTACTTAGGAGAACATACATGTCTGGAAGAATGGCGAAATGGTTTATAGAACTCGAAGCAAATCATATTATCTACAAGCCCCAAATGACAATAAAAGGCCAAGTAGTGGCTGACTTTAATGTCTACAGAAGAATATGGGAGCATATCATATTATCTACAGAAGAATCTGACTTTGAAATTTCCAGACAAGAAGATGGAATATGGGAGCTATTTATAGACGGAGCTTCGAATAAGAATGGAACGGGGATTGAAATAGTCCTCATCGATCCTCTTGGTAACATCGCGGAAAGAATGACTTAACTTGGGTTCCCATTTACGAACAATGAAATGGAATATGAAGCAATCCTTTTCGGATTCAAAACAACCAAAAATTTGGGGGTTAGGAAGATTAAAGTAAATACTGATTTTCAATTGGTGGCTAAGCAAATATTTGGACAATACCAAGCCAAAATAGCATGAATGGTGGAATGCCTGAAGTTGGTTATGAAAATAATTATTGAATTTGAAGAATTCTCTATCCAACAAGTGGTTCGAACCCAGAACACTCATATTGATCCCCTAGCAACGCTAGCTACTTTGGCTTCCGCAAAGGAAGCATGCATAATTCTTATCCATTACTTACTAAAACCAAGCATTGAGCAATAGTTACATATTGTGCTGATTATTCAAGAGACCGAGCTATACCGGATAAATGAAATTATTGATTTTCTTAATGAGTGGAAGGTTCCTGCAGATAGAAAGGATGCTATTAGAATACAATGGAGGTTGTGAATATCTGGTTGTTAAAATCAAGGGAACTATTTCAACGTAACTTCACCCGACCATACCTCAAATGTATAGATCCGAAGGACGTGGAACCTTTATTGAAAGAAATACATGAAGGATATTATGGGGGCACATATTAGATGGAGATCTCTGTCCCATAGGGCTATCAGCCAGGGGTATTGGTGGCCACATATGCAG
>MKEJ01040548.1:0-13335 GCA_001753735.1 Embelia ribes
AATTATAAATGGGTAAAGCCATCTTAGTAAACTAAAATTGTTAAAAAGTTTAGAATTTGAAGAACTCATAAAAAAATTTAAGAACTTGAAGAATTTTGCGAACTTGAAGAACTCGTAAAAAACCTGCAAAGAACTAGTGAAAAACTCGAAGAACTTAACCAACTTGAAGATCTCGTGAAAAATTTGAATAACTTAGCTAACTTGAAGAACTCGTGAAGAACCTAAAAAGTCTAAAAAACTTAACCAACTGGAAGAACCTATGAATAATTTGTTAAGAATTTAAAGAACTTAACCAACTTGAAGAACCTGTGAATAATTTGTTAAGAATTTAAAGAACTTAACCAACTTGAAGAACCCGTGAAAATTTTGTGAAGAACCCAAAGAACTCGTGAATAATTTAAAGAACTTGAAAAACTTCAAAAACTCGTGAAAAACCTGAAAAATTCGTGAAAAACCTGAAGATCTTGAAGAATTTGAAGAACTTGAATAACGTAAAAAAGTTGAAGAACTTATGAAAATTCATGAAAAACTTGAATAATTTAAAGAATTCGAAGAGCGTAAGAACTGTTCTTCACATTTCTTCACGATTTATTCATTATTTTTTCACTAATTTTTAACTTTAATATTGAAGAACAATTGACGAATAATTGTAATAATTAAGTAGATACATCGTATTTTTGCTAGAAATAGTTCAAATAATATTATTTTTTTTCAAATTTAACATTAATAAACCATTATTAAAAGTTTAAAAAAATATTGAGAAGTATATATAAAAAGAAATAGAAAAAGCAAAGATATATATTTTTTAATTATCTACCATCTTCTCTAATGATTTGGGTAGGAAAAAAAATTGAGAAATATAGAGAGAGGAAAGAGAGATCAAACTAATTTGTGAAAAATAAAAAAAAAAAAAATATATATAATATTTTAGATATTTAATACCCAAAGATTATTTTAAAAAAAATATTAAAAAATAATTATCCTCGCGAATACCGACTTGTATCGGTCATTTTATCAAATTCCCCCAATATTCGATAGCCATATCTCTCTCTCTCTTCCCTTCTATCATCCCCCCACCCCCTCTGCCCCTGACGACTTTGGATATTTTGAGCATCGAAAGTCATCCGGAAATTAAGGTATAATTACTCATGTTAATTCATTTTTTAATTTGATCCCCTTCGATCTTGTAAACTTTTAGGTTTATGGTCATTACTCATTGATTTAACACTTGGTTGTTTTTTTCCCTTTTTTGATTACCAGGTTCTTTGTTCTTAGTTCATTGTTTTTTTTATTCAAGTCTAATTTGTTAACTTTTACTTGTGATTTTGGTTAAGAGATGGTCATTAAAGGGTTTTTAATATACCAAGCGGTACAGGGTAACTGCAGAATCAAAATAAGAATTAAATGACTTTTATAGAGACTATAAAAAAATATATATATGACTTGTATAAAGAATAGTAGGTCACTGATAAATACATAAGTTTTAATCCATATATCTCAAACTTTAAAAAACGACATCGAGATATTGAGAATGGAACCCTGGGGGTTGCCTGGCAGTGGTGTCTGGCAGTCTCTGCCCGGCGCATCGGGACCTCTAATTTTCAAATCAGCGGCTGAGATTAAATAAGTTTTTTTCATTTAATTTTTTTCGAAAATCTATACATTTAATGTCGGTCGTTGATTTGAAAATCAGCGGTCCTGATGTGCTGTGCAAGTAATGCCCGGCATCACTGCCATGTAGCCCGTCCCTTCCCACACCAGACCTATTACGTTTAGAATTAATGAAACTGGTGATCAGCTGTAGTTTGCTGTAGCAAAACTTATATTTTTAGGGATTGATGTTGTTAGATACACTGGTTAGAGGGTTCTTATTTGATTAAATCCCTTAAATTTTAGGGTGGTGACATATTTAGGGTACTTAAACCAGTACTCTTAATGGCCCTCTATCTTAAATTTGGGGATCAGATCCTAGGGAATGCTCCGATCAGTGTTCAATTCCCTAAGAAATAGGAGGTTTCCTATAGTATTTTTCTTGAAGTAGAGGACTACTCTTCAATCCGTTGTATTTTAAGATTAGTGGCGTGGATATTCTTCATATCTCAATTGCCAGTTTTGTGTTTGAGGCATGGAGAATAAAATTTTTGGGTTGAAAATAGGGATACTGAGGGAATAGCCATAACTGGTGAGAGTGCCCTAATCATTTATTCATAAGTTATTAATTGGCAACTTGTTCCCTGTTTTTGGCAAACCAAATCAGGTATATAATGGGTGAATATGAATATCTCTATTATTATATAATTAAACCCTTCCCGAGGTCCATAAACAAAAACATTGTATAGGATGGAGATGATGTGATTTTGCCAGACAATGCGAGTGCATTTTTTGTGCCATCGTTGTTATTTCTACTTTATCCTTTTATGAATATTATGTTGCTGTCAAGATTTGAAATCTTGAAAGAGCATTACTTGTTCTAATTATCTTATTTCTTGTGAATTAATGATCAAAGCTTAAAATATTAGATGCTCACTGCTTGGTTCATGTCCAGTTTTGGCACCACATGTTATAGGTTATTATTTTGCAACCAAATAAATTTGGAAATGGTAGTAAAAATAAGAAAAACAGGTTTTAATATTCTTTTTTTGGTTTAGGTTTTTGTAAGATTCTCATGTGCCAGAAAGCAATGTTACTGTGAAACTCTCTTACATCTGGGAAACCCATTCCAACAGAGACCCATTTCTGAAATGGGAACTCTGCGTTTCTGAAACTATTAATGGAAACTCGCTTTCGTGAAGTTCCTTCCAAAATTCACAAAAATAAGAAATAAATCATTTTTAATAGTTGTTTTTATAATCTGATACGTTTATATGTATATACGACTAAAAGTATTTTGTTTTCAAAATATGTACCAAAACCATATCTTACTACATTTCAAGTTGAGTCATATATTAATTATTTGATTATATATATATTATTCTCCATTCGTGTTTCTGCCATATATTTAAGGCTGCATTTTCACTTTCTCGTTTCGATACTGTACCCGTCTCTGTTTTTAAAACTAGCAACTATGCTTGAAAGAGTACCTTTGTGAGTTTCTTCAAATTTCTTGCTGGCATGAAAAAATTTTTGTTGACATTATTCTTCCTTGTAGCAAATTGGACATTATTTTCTATTGAATAACAATTTTTATATTTAGAATGGGTGGAAGCTCAAGCGATGATGAGTGGGAGTTTGCTTCCCCTTCAACTGGGGTTCGCAACGTGGTTTTGGTAGGGCGTACAGGAAATGGGAAAAGTGCAACAGGAAATAGTATACTTGGGAAAAAGGAGTTTAAGTCGAGGGCCAGCTCAGCTGGTGTCACGAGTACTTGTGAGCTCAAGACCACTGTTTTAAGAGATGGCCAGATTCTTAATGTCATAGACACACCAGGTTCAGTTAACTGTTACTCTAGAATTTGATTGTCTGACTTTATTGTAACTTGTAAACTTAGAAAAACGTTAATGCATATTAATGAAAATCGATACTTCAAAATCCTGGAATATTTGGGAGTCCATACTTTTCGGTCAACACTAATGCACACATGGAAAATCGATCTATTGAAATCCCATATGTGGAACACCATGGTATAACATTTTCTATTACAAAATATGTTGTACATTTTTAAAATTGTTGTAATTATGATAAGAAATATGATATCTGCATGTTCTGAAAAGAATGTGGAGAAGTGATTGCAGGAAGAAAAATATGCATAGAAGTATTGATATTTGCGTACATGAGTACAGTTACAGTGAAATCTGCTCCACTGCATGCTTACACATGAAAATATGATGCTTTACCACAATTTACCTTTTTGATATTCGAGGGAAAACAACTTTAAAGTGGATAGAAAAATAAAATTGCAACATGGCCAAGTTGAGAAAGAAATGTAGTAGTTAAAATGACATTGAGATTTTCATTTTTTCTTGTACTTTGGTTTTTAACACTCACCCAAAATATGTAGGTCTATTTGATTTTTCTGCTGAGTCTGAATTTATTGGCAAAGAGATTGTCAAGTGCATCAACATGGCCAAGGATGGTATCCATGCAGTTCTTATAGTGTTCTCTGTCAGGACTCGATTTTCAAAAGAAGAAGAAGCTGCTCTCCATAGCTTACAGATGTTGTTTGGGGAAAAAATTAATGACTACATGATTGTAATTTTCACGGGTGGGGATGAACTTGAAGATAACGATGAAACTCTTGAAGATTATTTAGGTCGAGATTGTCCTGAGCCTTTAAAGGTAGAGATTTCCTGTCTTACAGTATTTTTGTTTTTATGCTAATCCCTTTGACTTTCGGTCTGTGTGAGTTGGTAACTGAAGGCAATACTGAAAGATATTTACAGCTTGTTATACTAAAAAAAAGTAGTTACACTTGCACTTGCATTATATATCTTCAGTCATCAGTGTTCAATTAAATGTTAGCTTAACATATCATAATATCAAAGTTAACGTTTCTTGTAAACACTTCAGGAAGTGTGTTTAGTTGTGGATGGTTATTTACTTGTTTAGATTTTGGGTTGAAGTTTGGTTATGTTTCTGAAAACTGAATTGTGAGCACTTCAGGAAATGTGTTTGGTGTATAGGTCTCCCAAATTTTGAAAAAAGAAAGTTGTGCCCATTTTGATTTTTGCCACTTGATTGTATATATTACACGAAAACAATGGAGTTCTCAATGTTTTCACTGTTTACGGGCTTGGAACTTGTGGGAAAGGAAATGAGAATAAATAGCACAAAAAAAAAAAAAAAGAAAGGAGAGAAATTATGTGAGGACATTTTGTTGGAAGAAGTGCCTCAATGATGTGTGTGCCTGTTTCAGGTTGAGGCAATAGTCAAACTGAGACTTTTGAAATGTGTATGTGGTATGCCATGTGTGTTACTTTTCCTCTTCTTTCAATTCGTGATTCTTTTAACCACGTAGTTAGCCCAATCAACCAATCCTTGTCCATGTCGATTTGTCCCCTTTGTTTTTGTTTCTTTTGAGCTTTTTTCGGCTATATTAGATTGGTTTCATTCATTGGGATTAATTTGAGAAATGATGGAATCAAGCAGTTACATGTAGCTAACAATTAGTTGCCACTTTGCACTAGGAAATCCTACTCATGTGTGGAAACCGGCAAGTGCTCTTTGATAATAAAACCAAGGATGAAGCTAAGAAAGCTGAACAGCGTCAGCAGCTTCTTTCTCTCGTGAACACAGTCATGGCCCGAAATGGTGGTCAACCATTTACAGATGAGTTATTTGCTGAATTGCAGGTAAGAATGATAATTTTTTATTACAGCTTATAAAGTATCACCTTCGTATTTCAAATGCACTGATAACAATCTCTGTGTTTGTTTGGCAGAAAGGAGCAATGAAACTGCGTAATCAAGCTGAAGAAGTTAATTCTTGGGAGGGGTACACAAAGCTTGAGATAACCGAGTTGAGGGAGCAAATGCACAAGTCATATGACGAGCAGCTCAAGCGGATCACTGAGATGGTAAAATTTGTGTTTTTGTTTCTCTTTAGATTGTCCCCTGTTTACTGGGGTGTTTATTTTTGCTCGTATGCATTCTTCTGGTTTTAGAGGGGTGAGCATTAATTGAAACAGAATTATTGCTTTATGAGGATTAGGTTGGACTGGAGTTCATTAGTGCTTATTACATCTATTAGTCATGCAAGGAACTAAATTTCTTATCCAAATAGTTGAAATGTTGGAAAAGCATCCGTTTCAAGGGTACTGAAACAAAATTTGGTTGGAATTTTAAAGCTTTAGGAATTCAGTAATTCTTAGGCTTCCATCAAGGCAACAATTCTTCTGTAGAGATAAAAAAATATCCACGGAACATTTCCATGTTATAGTGAATATTGTATTACAATTAATCTTCTTTTCAAAATCATGTTCAAGTGGGTTTTCCGTAACTCATATCATTGTAACTTGTTTATTATTGTTGCTTTCCATATTCTCTTATTATTTAGTAGTTCTAGTGTTTTTGTGTTCTGTGTAATTAAATAGTACGCAATCATACTTATTTTATGTGATTTATGTGTACGCTATCATTTTAGATATTATTTGGATTGTATACCGTTGTTTGAATTGAAGTAAAAATTGAGTTCTACATCACTGTTTTATTTTTTGTCTGCGTTTCCATTATATTCTTGAAAAGTTATTGAACTGCTTCTGTTTCTGAGCCTTCTGAAAAACCTACCCGAAACAATTTTAGTCTTAGGTCATGTGTATTACTAGCGATGATATACTGATAGGGGAATTGGACAATTCGGATATCATGTCAAGTGTTAATAATGATGAATAGAGATATTCTAGTAAGGTACAGTATATGGTAGAAATGGGCAGGTTCTACGATTCAAATATTTCAATTTTCACAGCGCTGGATGAGATATCAACATTGATGGAACTTAATCATTCCTATCATACACTAGTTACATAATTAAAATAACTTTTATTTCTTGATTTCTAATATCTATTGTGATTTTGCTGCTACTTTTGTTTGTGCTTAGGTCGAATCGAAGCTCAAAGAAACAACTTCAAGGCTGGAACTGCAGTTGGCTGCAGAGCAAGCTGCACGGTTAAAGGCAGAGGAGATTGCTCAAATTGCTCAAATGAAGTCGAACAATGAGATTCGTAAACTGAGAGAGAATCTGGAGAGGGCCCAACAGGAGACTGAAGACCTTCGCAAGCAAGCTGAAAGTGGTAGGTGCATTATTTTGTGAATAGCATTAAGATAATGCAATGCATTATCTTTTGAAGGCCCTCTCTTATTGTTATAATAAGTATATAATTGTCTAACATATCTAAAAATCATTGTTGGTTCCATGTTATTATGTTTAGATGTGGGTTTGGATTTTCTCTCGCCTCACCTTCTCCTTCTCTTATGTTATGAGCATGGGTGTGTGTTTAGGATGATTTTTGCCATTTTATGGTAGATTTGGAGAATGGATATCTCCAAAGTTAAAAATGAAACAAAATGAGCAATGCTATAAATTGGTGACAAAGTAGTGTACAAATTGGAATTGATTGGCTAAGAGATTGGAGATTCTACAGGTTTTACTTCTTGTTTGAGAAAAAGTTTGTGCTTTTGCAGCTTTGAAGAAAGGCGCGTCCAGTGTTGTGATGATAGTTAAAGTAGCTGCAAAATCTAGTGCCATGTATGGTTTAAGATTATGGTCCTTGAGAAAAGTAATGAAAAAGAGATTATCCCTGTGAAATTCATGCATATATAAAAGTAACTTTTAATTCATAATGAGCCGTGATTTGGTTGCAATTTTGTGGTTGTGACTATTGTTGCTGTCACGGGGACGCCATTTAGTTGGCGCTTCTAGTGTTGGTTGTGATGGTGCTACATTTTTCCCCTTGGGGTGCTTGTATTGTTCGGTAAAATGTCTGGGTCGTGTTAGGAAATCATTACTTGTGAAGATTTATGTCTATTTCATATTGCGCCATCGAGCAGACAACCCTACCCTTAGAACATATCACCATAGGTTACCAAGTTCGGACACTGTTTTGGGGCTACGTAAAGTAGCTGTGTTGTCTAGCGGTGTTTATGGTACACGAATATGGTCATGAAGAAAACTAATAAAAAAGATTTATTCATAACTTGTTCGATTACATGAATGTTTTTCTTCTCATCGAGCAATGAAAGCTACAAAAAATTAGATAGCATTATTACATTTCTTCAACATTGGATCTCTGTAGAAAGAGTGGTCGTCAAATGATAGCTTCCAAGTGAACCTTGTCACCAGGTAATGAATCATAACTAGAGTTTCTATTTTCGAAAACTCGTACCCAGGGCAAACTCTTGACCCACCTCCAAATGCCACAAAGCAATAAGGCGGAGGTGGTTGCTCAAAGCGCGTCGCATCGAATTTCGATGGTTCCTTAAAGATGTTGTCGTCCATGTGAGTCATGCTTGCTGCCCACATCACCTGAAATATCCAAATAAATGGTTACAAATCTCGGCGCCTTTCATGAACATTATGTATTGATTTTGATGATTTGGCTATTACAAGGGAATGCATGATTTCGTAACTTACTTGCCACCCTTTTGGTATTATATATCCTTCGTATTCAATATCTTTGAGAGCTGTTCTAAAGCTGGAAAAAATCGGAGGGTTTATCCTCAGGGTTTCCATTGCTACTCTCCATGTGTACTTCATTTTTATGAGATCGTCCCATGAGAGTGGTTCTCCTTGCCCGTTGCTTTTTGCTATTTCCAATTGTTCTGTAATAGCAAATCATAACTATAATACTCGTATTGCTTTATGGCGACTAAGCAAGAATAAGATGATTGCATTGTAGCTTATGAAGGCAGCATCATAATTACAAATGTCCCTTTTTTCCCCAAATTCTTTCCCGAATTTGTTAATTTTTTTATTACAAAAAATCTTGGGCCTGAAATGGTGTTTAGGATCATACCTTGAGTCACATCAGCATATACGGAGGGTTCGATGACTAAAAGCCTGATCAAAAAAGTAAGAAGGATGGATGAGGTGTCGTGTCCAGCGATCAACAGTACGATGACATTGTCTGCAATCTCATCATCTGAAAGTTTGTCCGAGTTGTCCGAACTAAGCAAGAAGGTGATGAGATCTTGACGAGGCGATGCATTTTCTTGCTCCAATGCTTCTTTTTTCTCTCTAACAATGTCTTTGACTAGAGTTTTAATTTGGGCACTTGCTCGGAGGCTTCTGTTGAAGCGTGTAAACGGCAAGTTCACCGGCATTGACATCATTCCTTCCATCATATAATGGAAAAACTCTTTTATAGTGTCTCTTCTCGGTCCTTTTCCTATTCCAAATATAAGTGAGCAAATGATATCAAAGCTGATGGTCTTCATTAGCGGCATGACCTATATTGCAAGTAAATAATCTTACATACGAATAGATTACGCATATCAAAGATCGGTAAGTTATACTATATGGCTTAGTTTTGACAACATGTGAAGAGTAAAAGCACTAGCACAAATCAAAAGCAACAATAAACAAGCCCCTGGGCATGTCTATGATGCTGTTATATTTGGATATTTTGTTAATGAATTTTCCTATATCATTTTTGATCAAATTCTGTTGAGCCTGACTCATACTGATTAGTTATCAATCTGAATTTGAAATGATTGAACATCTGGATATATTCTAAATCCGAAAATGGAGGTTTTTAGACATATTGCATGCAAGACTCAAAATCTCGTGCTAAATAGCGTGACGACCAAATCCTCTTTAAAAATTCTGAAATTTTAATCTCAAACTTACTTTGACCTCATTTCTACCATGCCAATGCATCTCAAGGTGCTCTCTAACTTCTTTGTCAATCCTTCCGACATAATGCTTCAACACCTCAGGCTTCAGGAAGGACACGAGCGCCCCTCTGACTCCCTTGTGCTCTTCCCCGCTCATCTCCGTCATGTTTCTCTCGCCGCATATCTTCCGGAATGCTTTTGGTTGTCGGTTGCTGAGCTTATTGGTGTCGCAAGTGTATACAAACTTATTTGCAGCTTGCCCGTGCAGGAAAACCATGGGATTTCCTAATAGGTTGAGCTTGAAAACAGGTCCGTATTTCCGAATTCTATCCCTTAGCCATGCTTATCCCTTGTTAGCTCTCATGGCCTTTAGAAAGCTTAGGCTGTGGCCGAATATTGGCCAACCCATAGACCCGGGTGGGAGTTTTTTCGACGACTTTTTTGTAAGAAGAAAGATGATAGGTATCACTAGAGGGAGCAATATGAGAAACTTCTCTAACTCCATTGTAGCGGCCACGCACTCACACTGCTGAGAGTGAGAGGGAGGTGTTTTGGTGGTTCGGATTCAAAACTTTAAGAGGGCGGATACTGTACTTGTAGGTGCTTTCGAGGTGGCGAAAAGGATTGATCTCGGTGCCTTTTGATTACATTGGGATTTTTGTTGGCCAATAATCTAATTAAGAACTAGTTCTTCTAAGTAGTTTGAAATTTTAATAAAATTTGGAATTTAGCATGGTGTTAGAGCAAAAATAATGTGTTGCACTGTCCAATTAAATAATTATTACAATAAGGGGAAAAAAAGAAAAACTACAAGTGCATGAGCCTCCCTTCAGTTATGTATTGCTCTTTTTCACCTTCCACTACTTTTTTCTTGAAAATCGCTACTTTTTTCTCGAAAATTGTATCTTAGTTGTTTGGTTAAAAGTAAAATATATGCTTTTATAATTTATTTCTATTTTTTTAATAGTACTTTTAGAAATAGTCGTAGTGATACTTTTAAAAGTTGTTGCTGTTTTTTTTATCATTAATTACCAAAATAACATCAATTATATTTACTAAAATTCCCCAAACATAAGTATTTATTTTTTACAATAAAAAATACCAATTTACCAAACACCACACTACTTATCAAATCAATTTTTATAAAATTTATTTACCAAACACTAGAATTATATCTGTTTTTAAAATTATTTTTTTAAAATAATTAAAAAAATAAATTTTTTTCAAAAACAGCACAATAAAAACCGGATAGAATTTCAATCCAGCTTATTGAACTTGCTTTAGGATAAAATTAATCAAATAACTTATTCAATATTATTGAAACTGAATTATTTGACTTTTGTACTTGTAAATCAATTTGGTGGGAAGCGCTAGAAAGTTCTTGCTTGACATGAATTTACAGAAAAGAAAAAAAAAAGTGTCATGCTTGTTATGAATTTAGTATTTTAATAAAAGATGTTATGTCATTTTAATGAAAATATGTATAAATAATGTTTCCTTATCATTATGTTTTATTGAATAAATATGTATCTCATATTATGTAAATTTGATGATATTTTGTGTAGAGTACAACTTCCATACGTAATATTAGATCATGAGTTCCTATGAAATATTAGTTTTATACTTACAATCTCTAATAAAAATTGACACGTCATTAGTAGAATTGTAGTACATGATTTTAGTTGATCTATCTTGACAATAGAAATAGTATAGTTCCAACTCTTAATATTAGTATACTTTGTGTGTATCAAATCTTATAGGCGGATTTTGCAATAGGATACATCAAATACGTTAGATATAGGGGCTTAAAATTTTAATGTACTAATTAATTAGGCTTTGGGTAGTTCTATTCAATTAGTGGTATTGTAATCTTCAAGTGTGGAATTTAATAAATATAAATGGCATGAAATTCGAACTTTAAATTTGTAATATTGTGAGGGAGTTTAATTACTATCATTTAGTTGTTGGATTATAATTTATATGGATAAAAGTTATCTCAGATATGATATTAAATTTATATAGGATCACACTTTCAATATTGTGTCATCATGTACCTGTTATAGTCTATTTAAACATATGCTCCATAGCTAGGTAGAAACGGGAACAACAAAATTCTCAATCAATTTTAGAGAAATAAATGAACCTAGTTGCTAAGTGTGTTCATCAGTTTGATTTGAAAAATTCCGAATCAAAAATCAAGAACCGAATTTCTAGAATCCATAAGAAAGGGAACCGATGTCGAACCGAATGGTCTAAAAAATCGAACCAAAACCGAAACCGAAACCGAACCCAATATTGCCATCTCCCTAATCCCGAAACTAAAAATCCCCAAATTTTGGTTAAAAATATGTTCCAATTTTTTATAGGAAAAATAGCATTACCAATTCTAAAGCAAGTGCATGAATCATTCTCAAGATAAACTCAACGGTCTCAAAACACATAAAACAATCTGAACAAGCCTGGGTAGTCTAATGTGGGTTTGAAACTAAAATTTGAGAATTTAAATCCCAATCCCGAACCAAATATTTGGTCGGATAATTCCCTTCGGTTTTCGGTTCAAATTTCAAAAATTTCGAATATTTTTTGTATTTATAGCCAACATTCAGGTTGATAATGGTGGAGAATTATTCTCTATGCGGGAATTTTTTAAACAAAAAGGGATCACTTACCAACATTCTTGTGTCCGTACCCCTCAACAAAATGGGGTTGTAGAAAGGAAAATTTGCAAGTTGAAAGAAATGGCTAGAGCCATTTTTTGTGAAAACACCTTACTTAAATATTTTTTAGCCGAAGCTGGAAACTCCGATTGCCATGTAATAAATGGGGTTATGATTAAACCAATATTGAAAAAGACTCTATATGAGCTTTGGAATGAGCAAAAGCCAAACATTAGTCATTTGCGTGCATTCGGTTACAGATGTTATGTGTTGAATAATGACACATGTAACCTTGGCAAATTTGATGCTAAATCCGATTAGGTAATCTTTGTTGGTTATTTATTTTCTAGCGAAGCATATGGAGTTTTCAATAAGAGAATATTGTTAGTTGAGGAATCGATACATGTTGCTTTTGATTAAAATCTACCTATGAATGTTGTTACTACTAACAATGATAATGATGTAGTAGAAAATCCTCCAATTTTTAATGAAAAAGTTCAAGAAAATACACAAGTTGGAGAATCTAAGGTAGAAGAAGCTACCATTGAGCAACTACAACAAGACTTCAAACTTTCAACTAGTCTTCACGACCACTTACCAAAGGAATATAGATTTGTTATTCATCATCCACAAGAGCTTATCATTGGCAAAATAGGAGAAAGGGGTAAGAACTCGTTTCTCAACTTATAATGTAATTAATTATTATGCATTTTTATCTCAAATGGAGCCCAAAAATTTTATGGAAGTCGAAAAAGATGATACTTGGACTATGGTTATGCAAGAGGAACTAAACTAATTTGAAAGAAGTGAAGTTTGGTCTTTAGCTAATCCTCCCAACGATCATTCTATTATTGGCACAAAAAGGGTTTTTAGAAACAAAATGGATGAATCCGGGGTGTCATAAGAAACAAAGTCCGATTGGTTGCATAAGGGTACAACCAAGAGGAAGGCATTGACTTCGATAAAAATTTTATTCCGGTTGTTAGATTAGAGGCTATTAGGATGTTACTTACATTTGCATCTTACAAAAATTTCAAACTTTATCAAATTGATTTAAAGAGTGTATTTTTGAATGGTCTTATCATTGATAAAGTCTATGTGAAATAACCTCCCGGATTTGAAAGTTATTAGCGGCCAAATGATGTTTATAAATTGTATAAAGCTCTTTATGGTTTGAAACAAGTTGTAACATCCAAGGAATTTCCATAAATCATTTGTATTTTATTTATATGTGTGTTGTTGGTGATTAAATATATATATGTACATATATAGGCATGCATATAATGTTATTTAAGCATTTATGATATTCGAGTCGTAATGTGTATGTTTTCGTGGTGGATTATTGGAGATGAATGTTGATGATGAGATTTATTGTGGTGGTTTCGTAGAACTTCCTTGCATGAGAATGTATT
>MKEJ01040549.1:0-17274 GCA_001753735.1 Embelia ribes
GAATTTATAATTGGCACTGTTTGATAAATTTTAAAACATTTACTTTTTAAAATGTGCTTTAATTTTTTTATGAGTGCTTTTAGAAATAGTCTTGGGAGTATTTTCAAACTGGTTTTTATTTTTTCTATAATTAATTATCCAAATGACTTCAATTATATTTGGTACGTTCATTATATACAACTAATTTTGTATTTTTTCAATAAAAAATACCACTTTACCAAATATCACATTATTTATCCAAGCAACTTTTAGATTTTATTTATTAAAAAGCTAAATTTATATTAATTTTTATAATCAATTTTGAAAAACAGCTTTGAAAAATAGATTATCAAAATTACATTTTTAAAATTTCCCTCTTAAAGGTACTATTGGAACTTAATTCTAGAAACGGGAATAATTCTATTTTTTTAAAATAAATTTTAAAAGTTATTTTTGGTACAGTTGTGATTCCTATTGTAAAAAAATTTAAAACTTAAGTATCAAGAATTTAAGAAATATAATTTAAATTATTATGGCAATTAATGAAAAAAATAGAACCACTTTTTCACAATACCTCTAAAATTGATTCTAAAAGCATCCTTAGAAAAAATAGAGAATAACTATTAAAACTAGGTATTTTAAAGATTACCAAAATACCTCAAACTCAAGTTTTAATAAATATAAATAAATAAAACTAAATAGCAAAAAGTAAACCCGAACTAGTCCTAGGATGGCTCAATGATCGACTCCTCACACTTGATTTGTACCCGATCCACACCTATAACCCGTGACACAAAGACTTGATTACTAGGTCAACTTACATAATTTTACTTCTTTGGGTTTTTTTTTTCGTTCTGTTCCAATATATAGGCCAATTTTCTTATTAGAAATTAAGACAAAAAATAAATTTACTAAAATATTTCTATTTAATATCATATTTTTATATTTTCAATAAAATATTTTTTATTTAATAAGGGTATTTTCAAAAAATTAGAGATAAAATCAATATATTTATTTGCATTAATTGAATTTTTTTTTTTATCTAAATAAAAATCAAACCGAACCCATTTTCACCACACAACGATCAAAATGTAGTTAAGGAACGAAATTTTGAGGTCTTTCGCACAGAGAGTACGGAGTTTAGGGGTGAAATGGTCAAAATTGGGAATTCCAAAGAAAATTATTGAAAGAATACAAATTCGCTTGGGAAAAGCCAAAAGGAGCTTTGGACATGTTAAAGTGGGCTCTTTTTTGCTTTTTGTTCCCTTCGCTTTAATCGAAGCCCCAAAAGAAAAGTAATTTTATTGTAATAAAAGCCCCTCCCAAAAGTTTGATTCTTCGAACCATCACTTAACTTACATGCGTTATCAAACTTATCAGGTCGCAGAAAGAGAGCGATAGTGAGAATGAAAGCGCGAGAACGTTAGGCATATATTTCAAAAAACAATAAGACCGAGAGACCATAAATAGAAGTGAAAGCGAATGATAGAAGTTAAAATATCTTCTGTATACGAAGAATTTGGTAACTTAAAGCGTGAGTCATGTATTCGCCTTTGATAACACGGAAGGGGTAATTTGTGAGTGACGACAGTTGTTAATGATTTTCTGTTAATTATGGAAAAGTATGAGGACCATTTTGTGAAACAAATCCATTCGCAAGCGCCAAATCCACGTCGTATTATCCGAGCGCCGTTTCACAGCACTTTCAACGTTTCATATGTATATATAATTCAAATATAAAATATAGGAGTGAGATTTTATAATTAGAATTTCTATTGAGATGTATTTGCTGAGTATGAGATAGAATATTGACACGTATGAAAGAGAAATTAATATTATAATAAAAAATTACTCTTTTTCTTATGAGTTAATAAATGTATGACAATATATAAAAAAAATTTACATACAAATATGTATAAAATTACACCGCTCAAATATATAAATATAAGCACTAGCGCAAGTATGACCTGAACAATTGAACAAAATATTTCTTAAAAAGTGTTTCAAAGAAAAAATTGTTTCTAAATAAAGTTTAGTGGCAATTATACAGTTATGGGTGGCCAGATGGGTAGGGGCTTTACTCAATTGTTCGAGTCCATCTGAAGTAGCAAGCGTTCAAGTAAGCTTTTATTCTTAATCCGAGTTCGAATCGAATTCAAATATTGAGACACTTGATTCCTTTTGAGCTCACAAATAGATGAAATAAAAAAATATATACATAAATATATATACATATGTATAAATATATATAAATTAATTTATTTATTTATTAATATATAAAAAATAAAATTTTCGAGGGAGTACTGGCCGAGCTCGAATCTTCTCCTTTCATGTCAATTCAAGTCCAGTTCAGTCCGAGTTCACAATTAGATTTAAACTCGTATCGAGCACGAACTTGAGTAGTGTAAATTCAAATCAAATCAAATTCGAGTGATACTCAGCTACTCATCACCCCTACACAGAGCCTATCCAGATAACAGAAATTAACCACCTAAAAATTCTAAAACAAAATTGTACGATACAATTTCGTTTTGTCATGAAACTGTACAAAAATTAGGACCATTCGACATAATTTCTGATGCTATTGGAAAAATATTGATATAAAGACAACAAATTCATATTCAGCCAGGATATTGCACATGGAGCCCAAAAAACCCCAAGAAACCATTTTTTTTCTTCAAAATTTTATATGCTCACACCCATAAATAATTTACAACAGCACATAATAATAATAACATATTAAAAATGCAAGGACAATTATTAACAGCAACTTGTATTGATAAGTTGAAGAAACATAACCAACCATTTAACATGTCTTCTTTAATTTCAAAACATCCCCATAAAAGAGTAGTAGCACTAAATTTTACATTGCAGAAGGCTATTTTACACCTCCAAGAAAGAGGGAAAAACAAAAAAGAAACCAATAAATAAAAAAAATAAAAAAAGTTCAAATATTGATGATACTAGTATTAATTAAGAGAAAATTAAAAACTAACCCAAGTAGCAAAACAATTTTCTTGATTAATTCCAAACACCCCAAAATCTCTCCCCAATAAAGCTAACAAACTTCCTCACAGATCCCTTCTCTTCACCCCCCTCCCCTGCCACGTCATCATCATCGCCGCCGCCGCCGTCGTAAGCTTCGACTTCTCCGCCGTCAAAGCTGCCGCTGCCGCTGCTCGCCTCCCCGACCGAGTCAGAGGGGGGCGAGTCGGCCAACTCGGACCGAGTCGACTCAGCGACTCGACCCCTCCTCCTCCTCTCTCTCCTCCCCTTCCCCCTCTTGCCCTTAGCCAAATCGTCTTCGAACGCGTCGATGATCTCGTGGATGAGCTGGCGGTTTGCTGACGTGTCCCACCGGACCCAGTAGCTGGTGTAGCACCGGAAACAGTCGCAGGTGAAAACAGGGGAGTGGTCCTTTTTGTATTTCTCGGGGGCTTTTTGGGTATTTCCCCTGTTAGAGCAGGAGATGAGGTAGGCGAGGACCTCCCTGTCGGCCGGAGAGAGAGCGGCGGCGAGGGTGAGGATGGCGGCGGGGAGGAAGGCGAGGTGGTCGGAGACTGGCGGAGACGGCGAGGGGTGGACGGAGCACTTGCGGTGGAGCTTCTTCATTGCTGTGGCGGCGATTGTTGAGAGAGAATCTGTGAGAGAGAGAGAGAGAGATTGCAGAGAGTTAATATTTGAGCAGAGGAAATGATGACGTTTTACCATTGTGGTAGCAATCGGGTGCGACGCGGTATTACTGTGTTAGCATAAGGGCAAATAGACTAGCCCTAACTCACTGTTTATGGAGCAAGAACAAATGGTGAGAGCGTTGAGATTATGGTTTAAAAAAATGTGAGAACGAATTTGAGAATTGAAAGTGAGAGCATCATATATATATATATATATATATGAAAAATAAATTCAAATAAATACAAATACAATACTTTTTTTTTTTCACAAAATACAATGAATTTTGTGAACTCATTGTTTTACTTTTTGTTGGTTGATTTTGATAAATCGGAAAAAAAAAAAAAAAAGATCAAAAAGTTAGCATTCATACTAGTTTTTCTAGATGGCATATTTTTTAATTTAAATTCTCTAATGAAAAATGTTGGAAAAGTTTAAATCAGCATTTTACTTTTTAAAATTTTCAGGAGACTTGTTATAATATATTTCTTAGTGCAAAAATTTACACTCTCAAGTCTCAATTTCTATGATAAAAAAAGGTTTTTTCCCACCAAAAATTATAAAATTATTAGGTCAAAAAATATAATTTTATATTTTATTATTATAAGAAGTGTAGATATCATAATAATTTTATTGAATTGTATAAGAAGACAGATATGACAATTTCTAAACTATTGACAATGATCAAAAATCTAACTCCACCTTGTGTTCGTGAGATCACTGATTAAAACAAAACAAAATCCCTAATCCTTAAGATTGTCAAATACATCATCAAAATTCTCATCTTTTCTCTTCTGCCCACCAACAATTTCCAGGTAAAGCTCCAATCTTTATATGCTTACATAATAAAGCTCCAATTTCTCTCTCTCTCTCTCTCTCTCTCTCTCTCTCTATCGATCTATCTATCTATATCACTATTCTCTTCATTTGTCTCCATTCTGCTTGCACCCACTGTTTATTTTCTTTGTTGAATTTCAAAATTAGTATAATCAAACCATCATATGGGATGTTGAATTCAGATTAGGAGAGAAACCTTAAAGAGAATTCAATTTTCAATTTTGGAAAAAAAGAGAAAAACCCTAACTAAAAGAGTAGGGGTGCTAATGGACAGCCACTTGAGAGTGGCTCGAGAGTAGTTAGTTTTGTGACTTTGTTTGAGCTCGGCTCGTTTGATAAAACAGCCGAGCAAGTGTTGAATTTTAGAACTCATTTAGTAAAAGAGCCGAGCTTTAGCTTGAGAGCTTGATTCGTTTATATATACATTATATATATAATATGTTAGGGATGAGATAAAAATTAATATATATATATATATTAGTCTAACACTACATAGACACAATAATATGGAGAATTTTATTTCTCCTGTATAAGTTTTAACTTTTATTAAAAGAGCTGACTCGCGAGTTAGAGCGGGATGGTTTTAGGCTCGTGGAGAGCTTGAGCTTGGTAGCAAACCTGGCGACCTCAACACCAAGCTTGGCTCGGCTTGTTTACACCCCCGAAAAGAGAGGTCTAATATGGCAAAATTGTGTGCTAAATCAGTGAATGCCCGGGAATTGGAGTATAATTTAGGAATGGGTCTGTTTAATGATTAGCCATAATGAGCTTTTTGTAACCCTTTTTGGCAATGCCACTGATACAACTGAGCCGTCCATCTTGAACTAGCGCGTTACACGTGCTCAACATGGAAGATTCGCATGCTTCAATTGCACGAGTGGCAATTGAACTTAGAGCATACCCGCTAGTCTTTCTAAACTGGTTGTATTTTCTGTTTCTTTAGATTTTGTCAAATTGAAGATGGCTTGATATTTACATGGCATCTAATTATCATAGTTGTTCCATATTCAATCTTTTTTTAAATTGATATTAGTGATGTTAAAAGTCCTAACTTGAATTTCAATAAGTTAGGTCATGCACGCCCCCATTGCAACCTGTGGATCACAGGTTCATCCCGTTGGAAATAAACTTTTTGGAAATAGGGGTAAGGTTGCGCACACGGGACCCTTTCAAACTCCGCACTGCGAGAATTTTGTGCACTGGACGGTCCATATGTATAGACTTTGTGAAGAAGTGTTGCACATTTGTCATTCCTTTCCAGTATTTGTTTCTCAACGCGACTAAAATTGATGCAATGAATTTTGGGGCTAAGAAACCTACTGTAACCTCTTTTCTCTAATAAAAAGATTAGTTTCTTTCTCTTTTGAATTATCTTTCCATCCCATTAATGCTGATTCTCTCCCTCCACTGGATATACATGCATATAGTTTTGTGAATTCATAGGTTGTGATAACGTCCCTGCTACGTTACTATTATATCTCGATTCCCAGAATGAAAGTTTTTTGTCATTTCCATTTCTTATGGTGGTAATGAGTATGACCATTCTACTCCCATCTGCTGGAATGAACTTTATGATTGATTAGTCCTTTGATCATAATTATTGTTTGCTGCCCATATTTATGTGATGAAATTGATGCACTAAACGACCTTGATTTTCAGAATGAAAATGAGAGAATGAAAGAGGAAGATGACGAAAACTCAAGATTAAGGAAGAAGACAATGATATCAGAAGACAGATGGGCAGCATTATTGAGGTGACTGTCTTTTCATGTTTTCGTTTCAAGCTTCATGTTCATCCTGTTGATAACACAGCAATGACATGCATGATACATCTAAAATAAGGGTCCGTTTGACAACTTGATGTTTTGAAATTCTAAGGGTTTCGGATTTTTGTGTATAGTTTGTAAGTTTGTTAGGGGTTGTTTGGTTGTAGCTTATAAGCTCCAGCTTTTTACTGAAAAGTTGAACAACTTTTGATTGCTCAGCTTTGAAGTTGAGCTTATTTGCCGTTTTGGTCTTAATGAGCTGGATATATCCAAGTTTTTTTCTTATTTAAAAATAAGCTGGCTTATTTGCTTAAAAGCTGCAACCAAACAAGCCCTCAGTCTATGAGTACTATGATTTGGAATTCATATTAGCGTAGCACTAAGGCATCGGCACTTGGATTAGAAACGACTTTAAACCATGACATTGCAAATGTCTCAAAATCATCCAACGGAAAATTGGTGCTATAGGGATTTAGTTGCCCTTCGTGCAAGGATAAATTTCCCTTCGCAATCAAACCTGAAATCTTATGGATTTTGAGTTCATGTTTCCAATTGCAATCTAAAGTTCCACTCTCTTTGTATTTTCTGTTTTTGTTTCTGTCTTGTAACTGGTTGCGGATCTGCAACCGATGGAACTTCCAAAATTCCATTGCTTTCATTTTATTTAGATTCTTCATACCATGATAATATGTTGAAGTAGTGAAGACAACTCTTTAGGTTCTCAGAACTAGTACATTTCGGGCTTCCTGTAAGAATTTGAGAATCACTTCGCTAAATGTGATATAAACCTAGGAATTCTTGTTTGGTTTATTGCAGTCGAGACCATAATAATTGTTCATTTGTAACTGTTGAATATAATAAATAATATAATGCTCATCTCCCTAATAGTTTAAGTTTTTGGGAGAGATGGTTGCACATCAATTAACATGGTATCATAAGAGGCGGAGGTCCTGGGTTCAAGTCTCGCTGCTACGCAATTAAAAAAGTTGAATTGCACATGCACATGTGATTGGATTGATATTTAAACGTATGATATAAATGATTCATTTCTGCAAAGCCTAACACTTCCATATATTTGTTTCTTTTCCGAATCAAGAAATCTGTAGTAACTATGTGGTCCCTACTTCCATATGACATCATCAATGAGGTTGCCAATCGGCTAGATAAAATTGAAGATTTTCTTGCATTTTCTTCCGTATGCAAATCATGGCGATCGGTTTATCAGGACAAGGCCTGGCTCTCAGGACCCAAAATCCCATGGCTAATGCTCGATGCTAACCAGAATGGTGAACTTTGCTTCAGTTTATACAAGAATAAGATCCTGAAAATTCCTCTCCCCAAGGCTCATGATCGGAGGATTTGGGGTTCTTCTTACGGATGGCTCATAATGATCAGTCCCGATTTAAACATTCAACTTTTGAACCCTATCACTAGAGCAAAATACAATTTGCCCTCAATTTCGACATTAAAAAAGCTGGCTAGCTTGAAGGTAGATTGGTTTGACCTCGTACGCAAAGCCTCAGTACTCAAACTGGGAACCGAATTTCTTGTATTTGTAATTTACGGCCCATGTAATAGTTTGGCTTTCGCGAAATTGGGGGAGACGACGTGGACTACGGTTGAATCTCGATTAAGATTCGCCAGTTTCGTGTGCTACAAGGGCAAGATTTTGGGCCTTTCTGTTTATGGAACGCTTGCTGTTATTGAGATTGATGAACAAAAGCCACCAACCGCTAGTCGTTTCGTTTCACCCCCAGTGGAGGAAACCTGTTGGGAAAAACTATATTTGGCCCCCAGTGGAGGAAACCTGTTGGGAAAAACTATATTTGGTCAAATCGTGTGACGATCTTTTACTGGTTTGCTATCATGTTGGGAAAATGGTTGTTTACAGATTAGATCTGCTTTCTCAGGAGTGGAGGAAAATGGAGAGTTTGGGAGATCGTGTGCTATTTGTGGACGAACATAGTTGTCTATCGGCCTCCTCTTCATGCGTAGCAGCTACTTATTTCATGGCGGATTGCATCTATGACTCTCGAGACAATTTGGATTGGTGTTTCTCGGGTGGTGAGAAGTACGTGAGGGACTACATTCACGTTTACAATTTGAAAAGCAATATTTACATAACAATGCACTCGGGTGGTAGTTGTGGCTTTTTAGAATACAGATGCCCCGTTTGGCTTATTCCTTCTCCATGGTAAATGTTCCTTTTCGCGACGAAAGTAACCAGGTAGAATAATATAATAGCACATATGAAAGTACATATTTGACTATCTCATGATTTAGGTAAGATGTATGGATAAGTGGTCCTGCTCAAATACTTGATTTCTTGATTTAGAAGCTAAAACAGTTTGTTCTCGTCCTTCAGAGACTATCTGTAAGATTTCTTCTTTTTCTGATTCAAATTTTCATCTTTCAAGAACATGCTCTACTTGCCAGTCATACTGATCGATGGTTGCATCGAACTTGAGTTCTCTATATAGTTTGCCTAATGTTATGAAAAGTATAATCAGGTTTACTTTTTGTTTTCGTTTTCGTTTTCGTTTCTTTGGAAAGTAGGTAAATCTTTCATCCGTGTTTGTCTGATCATCTGGTTTAGAATAGCGACTGGCTCCTCTCTTTCTTGTCTTCTTTACTTGGGGCTTGTTTGATGGAAGCGTACACGCTATACTTTTTTAGTTTATTTGGTAAAAAGTTAGACAATTTTTGACTGCTCAACTTTTAAGTTGAAGTGCTTAATTTATTTGTTGTTTTGGCCTAAATAAGTTAGAAATTGTAATCTGAATATGTCTGATTTTTTTTTAACCAGAAATAAGTTGATTTATTTGCTTAAAAATTACAACCAAACAAATTCTAGTCACCATGAAAATATGACCCAAAAGCCTAAGGGGTGTATTATTATAATTGAAAAAACAAGGGAGTAAAAGTGGATGCGATGGTAAGTTGATGCCAACTCAGGAAAATGATCATGCCTCGAAAATAAATTAGCGAAATTGTAAAAAGGTCATATTTATGCATTAATTTTATAATAAAAGATGGATTAGGCTTGTTACAGCTTCATAAATTATTATTCAATTTCTGAATATGATTTTTGGTACATATCAATATTCGTAAACTTATTGCGGTCAACCTCATGATCTTTAGTTACCTAACTTATTGGAGAAAAAAGAATTGGTTGAACCTTGTTCTAAAGCATGGATTGGTGCATAATTTCAAAGAACATTGCTTACAAGAAAGGAAAACTCATTGAGTGCCCACAATTGCTATAGAAACAAAATAATTTCATAAAAAAATCTTTTATCTTTTTAGCTTAATTTCACGATAAAAAATGTTGTAGTATGAATTTTTTTTTTAAATGTGTTGAAGTTACCTATAACAAAATTCTTCGGCCCCATCCATGTGTTGTAAATTGGCAAAATTACTTCAAATTATATTCGGAGTCTCGATATGATGTATTATGTTCATATTTATTCGAGTTCATTTCCAACTATAATATCATAGAAAAGTAACTTATTAGCATCGCAATGGAAATAAAACCCCTCTTGTTGTAGCCTCCTTTTTAGTTTATATGGTAAAAATTACCAATTCAAGAACCTAGATCATTTATGACAATAAATTACTAGAACTACAAAATATATAGTGACAAACTCTTTATTTTGTCTTTGATTAATGTTATTATTGTCATTTGATTTCAATAAAATTTATTAACACCAAATTTATAAAACTAAATTGAAGAAATTAGACAACTAGCATTTTGGTTGATTGAAGTAGCCTGATAATTTGTATTAGTGAAAAGGCAAGAAATTTGGTTGGAATATAAATATATATTTTACAGGCCATGTATGTCAGGAGAAAAAAAATGAATTATTTGACTAGCCCACAATAAAAATAAAAAATAAAATAAAATGATAATAATAGAGATACACAATTAGAATCTGGACGGAAATACGGCCCCATTCATAATGTCAATAAGTGTTCAGAATAGAACTCATATCTAGGGAAGGTTCAGTGACCAAAACAAGAAAATTAGGAATTTCCTCAATTTATGGGAATCTTCATTTTTGTATTTTTCAAATATGATGGCTTTTTAGCAGTTTTGGATGGCATAAAAAAGAAAGGACAAGAAAATTAATTTGTTCTTATAGGAACCTCAGAGTATGCATTTAAAGAAAACATTGAATAAAAAAGAGTCAAATAAAAAAAAAAATGTGGAAAGAAAAGAAACAAAAAATTCTATCTTAGCTGCCATTAGAAAGATCTCATTGAACAAGTGAATTTTTAAATTTCCAAGATAAGATTCTTACATGGCTCTAATCTAGAAATAGTCTTATGTTTCTTGGTTTTAATACGGCTTATCACACGCATTGTTTCTAACTATTATTATATAGACATAATCAAGTTATTAATAAGCGAACAAGATCTTAGGCAATTAAACTCATGTGTACGGAAAATATAGAAAATCTAATGGTTACAGGTGAAACGAGGGTACACAGCTGATTTATCACAAAATTTATGTCAAAAGAACGTTTGTCGATAGCCCTATAGTTTCGTAACTAATCCACTAGTTTACGATTAAGCGATTTTAAGGTTGAATACAACCTCTCCAAGAAACTCTATAGGTACAAATCACGAGTTTAATAAGGGGCTATAAATTAGTCTCTTCCGAAGAAAATAATTAACCTCAAGTAGGGACTAATACCTTCATAAAATAGATTCTTAAACTGTTATACAAAATTTTATACACAGGTGGTTTGAATGCATGACAAATATGATTAAAATTCGTATTTCATATGTATATGTATCTAATCGGCTTGTTTATAAAAATCAGTACACCAAAAAGAGAATAAAATGAACTCCGTAATTTTAATGTCACTTGTAATCATATTAATAGGCCACAATAAGACATAATTAACGAGAATTAAATGGACAATTGAAATGGAGCAAAGACAAATCCCTTCATGATTATCAAAATGAAATTAGCTTTGTATAGACAATTTCTATGGGAATTATTTCCAAAAGTCAAATCATCACATGTGAATAAAGTGCAAGTTGGTAGGGGCAAATAACTATATATGTATGCATATACGTATGAATACAACTTCATGAACCATTCTCCATAATCAATATGCCAACTTTGAAAATCACCAAAAAGCACCACAAACATCTCAATAACCCTTTCCCATCAGCACCAAGATCTCTCCCTTTCATCCAAGGAACTCTCTATTTCAAACCTCAAAAACTCTCTTCACATCAAGTTTTTCCCATTGGCAATGATTTCCAATTAACTTGGAGACCGACAAATGGCGGGTTTCTCTCGGTTTCCCATCAATCCGAACCCACAAGGGCGATATGGTCGACGATATCCGGCCAGGCTTTTATCTCTGCAGCTATGGCTGAAACTGAGGTGGAAGAGAGTAGAGGGTCATTTGTTATTAAAGATGGAGATGTTCATTTGGTATGTAATCATCAGATGATTGAAGATATACGAGTGATTAATCGGTTGGAATATGAAACGGAGATAAAAGATCCAGATCTTAAAATAGAGGAAAATGGAATTAATTTCCCAATGTTGCTTATCACAGGCAAAGTTTTCAAAAAAAGGAAGAAGAAGAAAAGTCCGAACCCGGGTATTATTAATGATCTCATTTCGGCTAAATATTGGTTCCTGTTCGATCAGAAAAATGGTAACCAAATCGGGTTTCAAGTAAAATTTGGAGAACCCAATTTTAATAACCAGCAAAAAGTTTCTGCACGGACTTATGGAACTTACCATGGATTTTCGAGAAGGCTAGGGAAGATCAAGCGACGTCGAATAGGTGGTTTTCGTCTCTCAAAGCCAAAAGCCATTTTCAATGCTTCATCTGCGAGCGAAGAAAATTTTATCATGACAGGTCCCGAGTGTAAAGATTTCAATCGTGTTTTTCTTACATATTCGAGTGCAAAAAATGAGAGATTTTTTGGTTTTGGAGAGCAATTCTCGCACATGGATTTCAAAGGGAAAAGGGTACCTATTTTTGTTCAAGAACAAGGGATTGGAAGAGGGGATCAACCAATTACCTTTGCAGCTAATTTAGTTAGCTATAGGTAAGATTTTTATATTTCCCTTTTTTAAGAAGATTGGATCATTAATCACTACTCACTAGATAATCAAAATGAATGTTTTCTAATGCAGGGCGGGCGGAGATTGGAGTACTACCTATGCTCCTTCGCCATTCTATATAACATCACAGATGAAGTCTCTTTACCTTGAAGGATACAATTATTCGGTTTTCGATCTAACAAGACATGACAGAGTTCAGATACAGGTAACATTTGATAACCCATAATGCGCTTCACAGCTGAATCTAGAAGCCCAATTGAATTATGAGCCGAATGAAGTTACAGATGTAGTGATCCATAGAAATTTCATAAAATTAAGAATACTAATGTTTCAGATGTATGGAGACTCTGTGCAAGGGAGAATATTACATGGGACTTCACCTTTGGAGTTTGTTGAGCATTTTACCGAAGCCATTGGGAGACCCCCAGAGCTTCCAGAGTGGATTACATCCGGGGCTATAGTTGGAATGCAAGGTGGAACAGATTTAGTTCGTGATATTTGGGATGAATTGCAGTCGTATGATATTCCCATCTCAGCGTTCTGGTTGCAGGTACAAAATCAACCGAATATAAGTGCATTAATCAACATACTCAATGGCTTGAGTTGCCTGCAAGAAATATATGAATAGTCCAATCATGTGAGATATAACTATATTCAGTATTCTGGTAATAAAAAATGTAAACACCTACGTAAAAACATTTGAGTAGCACAGTTACAAATATTTCATTGCATTTACGATGCAGGACTGGGTAGGTCAGAGGAAGACGGTGATCGGGTCACAGCTTTGGTGGAATTGGGAAGTGGATACAACAAGGTACGCAGGGTGGCATCAGCTAATTAAAGATCTTAGAGCACAGCATATTCAAGTGATGACATACTGCAATCCCTGCCTATCTCCGGTGATAATCTTTAAACAATAAAATATAATTTCGATCACATTAAAAAATCTAAAGAGCTTAAGACTTCATCATTTGTTACCATAGAAAATTTGATGGAATTCTTAACATGGCAAGTAGAAAAGTTTTGATACATTATTAGATAAGAGAAGTTGTTGTAATGCACAAAATCACTAATCTTAATAATAAGACAAGAAAATTGAGGAAACAAGATAATTTTATTAATTTGAATTTGATCGAGTACAATTCTCTGTAATTTCTAATTATAAGAAATGTAATCCTTTTATTCTTCTCCTTAAATGCTTAATCTACGACTTTGAGAGCTTGTTGCGGATCTAGCTGGATTTTGTTGAAGAATACTTGATTGAAGGGCTTCGCGCTTGATCTTGAATGTGCTTGATGTTCTCTGAATTCTTTGTGTTGTTGAAGAATTGATGAACTTTGACTTTAAAACGCTTGATTTGCGGCTTCGATAACTTATTGCGGATCAAATTGCATTTATTAAAGAATTCTTGATTTAAGGGCTTGAACAGCTTGATCTACAATCCGGTTGTTGTTCTTCGCGTTCCGGCTACCGTTCTTCGCGTTTTTTAAGAAATGACGAACTGTTCTTGGCATTCTTCGATTTCTTTGAATGTTTGAGAGTTGATCTTCGAGATTCAGAGATTCTTTCTCTAGGCTTGAAGACTAACTTGTTGTGTCTTGCTTGCTTGATGCCCTCGGTCCCCTTTGAAATGAGACATTGACCCTTTTTTTACAGTATTTGAGGAGTAGTAAATAAGGCAATGGAATATTTTTTTGGCATATTTTTTTGATTTATTGCCTTAAGAGAATAATAATTTAATAATTATTCTCTTTAAATATTTATTTATTAATTATCTCATTTTAATATGAGCATAATTAATTCAACGGGTTTCAAGACAAGTTAACCCATTTTACTTGGCTCTTTTACTTTAGGTCATTTTACTTGGCCTTTCTTACTTTAATAGGACTTCAAGACTTGTGACTCATTTTCTTTAATTGGATTTTAAGACACTTATGGACCACAAAATTTGTGTGTCTACAGTTGTATCTCCATCTACTGTGTTTATATTACGATTACCCCAAATAGAATAAGCTAAAAGTCACTATAGATTTGCATGAATGAGAATTCAATCTAACAGTTGCTCTATGATGACGGACATCTAAGCATTATTGCATTTACCATATCTAAGAGTCCTGCTTAGTCGTCAAACATCTAAAAGTTGACGGTGTAAGAAAATCGTAAACCAAACAATGTATAGAAATTAAACTCTAATCGTAATAGATAGTGCAAGCAAACTCATTGGCAAACTTGACAAGTTCGCTTGATGTGCCAGATGGATGAGAAGCCAAACATAAGGAGAAACCTTTTCAAGGAGGCAAAGGATTTGGATATATTAGTGAGAGATAATAAGGGAGAACTGTATATGGTACCTAATACGGCATTTGATGTGGGAATGTTGGATCTAACCCATCCGAAAACTGCCAGTTGGTTCAAGAAGATTTTGCACGAAATGGTAGATGGCGGTGTCAGGGGATGGATGGCTGATTTTGGCGAAGGCTTACCAGTTGACGCTTTGCTCTACTCAGGTTTGACATTCAAAAACTCCTTAAAGAAAACAGAAACCATCAAAAGCTTTTTTCTGGTTTTGCTGCTATAACTAATGGAACTTTTTCCTAAGTATAACCTGTATTTGTAGAGCTTGTAATTCTTTTTTTCACTAAAAAATATATGTTTCACACCCTAAAAGGTATGCTTTTTGTATCTTTTTCCTTAATGTTCTCGGAAAAGTATATTTTCCGTCTACTTTACAGTAGTTTAACCCTTGAGAAATACTAAAAGGTATACTATTTTGAGGTGCAAGGAAGCCCCATGGCCATAATAATATCTAAACTAATTGGATTTACATTCATTCTCTTTATAGGTGAAGATCCCATCACAGCCCACAACAAGTACCCAGAATTATGGGCTAAAATAAACCGGGAGTTCGTCGACGAATGGAAAGCTACCCGTGTGGGCAAAGATAAAGAAGACTCAGAAGAAGCATTAGTGTTCTTCATGAGAGCCGGTTTTAGAGATAGCCCTAAGTGGGGAATGCTATTCTGGGAAGGCGACCAAATGGTTAGTTGGCAAACAAATGATGGGATAAAGAGTGCTGTTGTTGGCTTGCTTAGTAGCGGATTATCGGGATATGCTTTCAATCACAGTGACATAGGAGGTTATTGCACGGTTAACTTACCTTTTTTCAATTATCATAGAAGTGAGGAGTTGCTGATGAGGTGGATGGAGCTCAATGCATTCACCACCGTCTTTCGGACCCATGAGGTAAAGTTACAAAACCGCTCCTGTTAAACAAAGAAAAAACATTCATAAGTCTCTGTTGTTATGATCATCAATAGTTGTGTTAGAGTTTTTGAAATTGCATGTGTTACTAGAATCAGTCTCCTTTAAGGATTTTTCGTCAAACACAAAATTAAAATGTCCTTCGTTATTTTTAAACAGGGTAATAAACCATCCATTAACAGCCAGTTCTACTCAAATCACACAACATTATCACATTTTGCAAGGTTCGCTAAGGTGTTCAAAGCTTGGAAGTTTTACAGGGTCCAACTTATCAAGGTAACGTAAAATTCTTTTCAATAAATATATTTCAAAAATTGCATTTCCCAAAGAAATTAAGGTCTTACTTTTTTTTCTCAAGCAGGAAGCTAGTAAGAAAGGTTTTCCGGTATGTCGCCACCTATTCCTTCACTATCCAAAAGACGAGCACGTTCATGGCTTGACTTATGAACAATTTTTAGTTGGTGAGGAGATACTAGTTGTGCCTGTTCTGGACAAAGGCAAAAAGACTGTAAACGTTTATTTTCCTTTAGGCGAAAGTTGTGTTTGGAAACATATTTGGACAGGAGAACTATACAGAAAACAAGGTACCGAAGCTTGGGTGGAGGCGCCAATTGGTTATCCTGCCATTTTCGTTAAGGATGGATCAGTCGTTGGAGAGACTTTCCTTAAAAACCTGAGAAACTACAGCGTATTATAAAACATTCTCCACTGGGAAACAATTTTCCCAAGCATTTCGAGATTAAGAACTTGTATTGCGATCTGGGTGATGATGTACTTCGCAATAGAACTAGGGCTCTGTATGTGTCATACCCATTGCAACTTTCAATTCAACAGTCAGGTCAAAACATGTACATTCTTAGATTCAATTTATTGTTATTTTTTCAGTTTTTCTGGCTTTTCTTGTTTTATCCTGTAATCAAGAAGGTTAATAAAACTCGGATCACAATTTCTTGTTGGTATGAGACTATTAGATTATTTGTCCTGAGCACTAATCATTACTTTAACAAGTAACATTATACGACATGGATCATTCATCAAAGGCCGTAAAAATGCGACACATCAATTTTTTTTTTTTTTTTGTCCTAAAAAATAACGAATCTCTAACTCGCTGAAAGTTGTTTCAGGTGGCTGATACATGGTGTGAAAGTTTCTTCAATTTTTGTATGTGTATGGGTCTTACTTCATTCACCAATACAAGAAAAAAGGAAGCCTCTACTAAAAGCCTAAAATGACAGAAACCCATTCAGGCATAACAACAAGTATTTCCATTGCGTAAAAAATGATCAATAATTTTTGCACAAATAACTAGTCAAGCATATTTTTACTACAGAAGAGTGAGAGCGGAAATTGTAAACACCTACTTTGTTAGATAAAGCGTGTCAAAATATTTCCTAAAAACAGAATCCCCACACGACATAAATCACATAGAGTTTGTACAGTTTCGTCACACGGTTATTGGTATGCGTATCATTGTATTTCACGGATCATGTCAAAATTTCCGTGCTCTGGTTGTTTCTTTTGTCGATGAGATCCAATTCATGTAGCAATGAGAATTTTGTTTCTAACCCCACGGGGTTGGCCCATTGGTTTTATTAACAAACTCATGACTTGAGATTGAAAGTTAGAATCACATGGGTCACCTTTGGGGTCATACCCCCTAGC
>MKEJ01040553.1:0-26842 GCA_001753735.1 Embelia ribes
TTTGCCGATAGTCGCATTTTGACGCGTTGATCGGGCTTTATGCACTCTAAAGTGATTCTAGATCCAGGTGCTTTTGAAGATTTTCGACCTGGGGTATTTTAACCCAAAATTCCAGAGGATACAATCGATTCAAGTGCTTCTGGATCGATCCAAAAAGTCAGCTCGATCGATCCAAGTGTGGTTGGATCGATCTATCGGGGTTTAACTGACTTAAGTGGCATGAACCAAACACTTGGGTTTTTACTTCTTCTTCTATTCCGAAAATCTAGTGAGAAAGTGGGGTGGGGTAGTTTTTTCTTCAATTTTCAACTTTTGATTTCATCTATCATCAGAGCTCGGATTTAGATAAAAAGCGGAGATTATTTACCCTCGCATCGTAGAGATCATTTTGGTGTAAGTCTCGTCTTTCATTTCTCTCGTTCATTTTTCTTGTTTTTCGTGCATAGTTAATTCATTTCATTGCATTCATGTGGTGTTGCGTAGTGTTGTGTTAGTGAGGATTTTGAAAAGAAATTATTTTAAATGCATTAGCATAGTCATTTCAATATTTGGGACGCAAATGTATCAAAAACTCTAAAATGCTTAGATTTTAGCAAAGAGATCATTCAACCTCACCGTGAAAGATGGAAAACTAGATCTGGGGTACTCCATTGATCGCTTCACACTGCGAGTGGCGGGTCAATGAAGATTTTGGTCGCATCACACTACGAGTAGCGAACCTTAGTGATTTATACATGAAGTGATATTAGTCCCAAATAAAAATATTTTAAAGTATTGGCGTTGACGTGTGTTGGTGTGCGTAGCATTTATGTTCATAATTTCATTTATGTCACATGATATTCATTGCTTAGATATGCATCAATTCACAATGCATATAACATAGTCTCTTCATTATCGTGGAATTTATTAACTAACAGTATACTTTCTTTTTCCCATATTTTGGTATATACGTGGCTCTGTAGAGTATCCCTAGATACTCAGAGACTTGTTGTACGTGTTCATTTTGGAGTATGTGTTAGCGCATTTTCTTTATGTACTTCTTTTGTTGTAGCGTATTCTAATGGCATAGACATAGTGTTATTTTGACAAAGGTATAGATAGTTTCTTGCTCCTTTATGAGAGCGAAGAACCTATGTATACATTCATTTCATTTATATTTTTGACAAGCATACAGCTTGTAGCGTTGTATATGGAAACGGACATATTTACTCTATTCTGATGTAAAAATATAAATATATATATATATATATATATATATATTCTAGAATTGACGCTGACAATTCTCCTTTCTTTTTAGCTTTTTTATTTATACATGTTTTTGTTGTGGCTGTAGATTATGTGCGTAAAGTCATCCTGCAGTGGCAGACTAAATACATATGCAAATGACATAAATATTACTTTGCATTTTTCATTTTGTAACCTCTTATATCATATTCATTTTCATTTTTCCCTTCTTTTTTACTAGAACTCACGTCCCCAAGTTTATAGTAATTCGGAACACAACATGACATGTTTAATTGCAACTTAAATGCTCCAAATTTTTTTTACTAAAAGCCAAACACCGTTTTTCTGCTTAGTTTTTAAACTGAGCTTATTTGTTATTTTCGCCCAAATAAGTTTAAAATTTTAAACTAGAAGCATCTAAACTTTTTTTTTTTTTGGTTAGAAATAAGCTTAGTAAATAACTTAAAAGCTACAACCAAACCAACCATGCATCCACATGCATAGCAAGAGCTCTAAAAGTTCATTCATGTGCTCTACTCACTTATCACCCAAATACCAAACAAAAACCATGGATCTACATGAAACTAATGAATCACATATGCACCATTTATAAAACAACAGCTGCTACAATTTTGGTTGAAAACATCCTAAAATATATGCATCACAGTGCAATACATAAGTGAGCATTTTGATTCCACTCTCAGAATATACAAACTGCAAGTAACCTTAGAAGTTGAATTTAGCAATAATATAACTTTCTTGATTTTCAACCTATCAATATCTCAAAATAGAACCAAGATAAATGCTATAAGCCTTAGGCCCTATACACCAAATTATATCTATAAAATAAGTACAAACCATTTTACATACATGGGGAATTTTCCAAAAATAAGTTGCGGGGGGCCAAATTGTTTAGCAGCTTTCCCTTCTCTTCCAAGAAAATTTCGTAACTCTCTTTTATCCGTCGGAACTTCTTCTTCAACTTCTTGATTAGTTTAGCCTGTTTTTCCATTTGAGAGCGGTAGCTCCTTAATGCTGTTTTCTTCTCTTTGATCTGCTTTATTATTTCTATGTTGTAGGGAGAGAGATGTGTCGCACTTCCAGGTGCTATAACAGGAAAATGAATCTGCGATTGCCTGCAAAGAAGAGAAAACGGAAACAGTTAATAACATTTTACCAAAAAAAATCTTGAAAACTTTTACCATACCAAGAAACTGAGCCTAACCATCACAGAATGAATACGAGACCTTACACTGAAACATTCAAAGTTCTAAATGAAAAGTTTTGAATCTACATCTAAACCACCAGTGGCAGCTTCAAGTATTCTCCATGGATGATTACAAATTTACTTCTAGGAAGAATCATACTTCAAAACTTGGCTGACTAAAATGATATTTAAAAGTTTAAGAAAAAGTTATCACGCTGACCTTCTGAGTAAATTGGCAAAACTATTACTACTGAGCACAAGGAACCCGGAAAAACAAAATACAACTGGCTCAATAAACGATGAAGTTGGTTAAAAAATACACTTCCTCCTGAAAAATTCGTGGATTGTGTTCCACCTTCCCTTTTGTCCCAATACTTTACTAGGCAAAATGGAAAAACCTCATGAGCTCACTTTATGATCATCATAAGTGCCAAGATTTGCGTTTACCAAGCCATGTATAGCTTTTGAAAGACAATGTATTGTGGTTAAGAAGTAAATTGGTTAAAATAAAGCTTTGTAGAGATGAAATCACACTACAATTTGTAGGGTGTAAATTACTAACCAATTTCCAAGAGAAAAAACCCCATCTCTCATGATACCACCATCTAGGGAAACTGCAGCATCTTTTATACAAGCCCTTGCCAGATTCATACACGCCCGAGTTTCATAAACTTGAAGCTCACCAAAAAGACGATAAAACAAGGTCTCGCGAAGACCATGGCCTGCTCTGGTCCTTGTTCGCAAATGATCGACATCCAGGTTTATCATGTTGACCGCATACCCTAGATAACCTGACGGAGTAATCCCATTTGGCAAGGTAGGATCTGGCAGTCCAAGCTTCCTCTCAGGATCATTGCTTACGAATCCCGTGTAAGGCCTAATACATAAAATAAATAAAATTAACAAAAGGCAGAATCTCATATCAGTCTTCACAAACATTACCCGAATTTCAAATATGTTAAATTAAGGGCGATTTCTAGCGATAATGCATGAGATGTATCAGAGTTGCTATTAAGAGCTTTTCTAGTACCTTATATCCTCGAGGCTTAATATAAGGTAGCGCCCACTTATGGATACTCCTATGCCTGCTGCTACAGCATGAAGTCCTTTTGCTTCATCCACATTTCCATTTTTGTTATAATGCTCCAAAATTTGATCAGATGAGATAGACATGCATGCCACAGCAAGCATGTGATCCTCACCAAGATATTCGGCTAATATCCTGCATATATAGCATGCCAATGAAAAACTTAAATTCAGTGACTAGATATTTTATAAAGAAAAACTTCGATCAAACACGGGATTGAACAACACAAAACCTGCTAAGAGCATTGTTTTGAACTGATCCTAGGAGCGAAACCACACCAAGGATGTTATCTGTGAAGCATATTTGTGCCTTTTCTGAAATCTCTCCTCTCAAGATTTTGCAAATTAAAGATGCTGCAGTTTCTTTCTTTTCGTCAATTACTTCCAAGATTTGTTCTTTGCCAAAAGCACAATCGTCAGTGGAAACAGGTCCCAAGGAAGCTGTCAATTGCCAAGATTACATAAAAATTATGACTTGGAAATGAGTTTCCTGCGAATACATTTTACATCCATGGTAAAGGATTACATTCTCCTCAAACCTATATTATAACTTTATACATGCGCAGTCCTAGTTGAAAAAGTGAGACTAGTACCTCAATAAAATTTAAGATAGTTGCGTTCACAACACAAATAGTCATGACAACACAGAGGTTACAGATACAAAACAGACTGTGAGTCAGTAATTTGGTACCTCATAATAAGGTACTCCAACTACAAGTCTTTTGGTTCCATGTTACTTAATCTTCAATAGTTGTTTATTTCAATTTCTGGTTCTTTAGCAGGTCTACACAAGAAGTATTAAAAATATAACTCTTCAAGCCCAGCAATCTAATATCATCATCGGGCCAGAGGACAAGGCTAGCTGACCTAGCCAATTTTCAAACCTTAACTGCAGCTTTGACTTTTCGTCCGTGATTAAAGATGGGCTTGTTAAATAGCAGAGACTTACAAGTTTACTTTGAGGAGATTAAAAGAGTAAAATATTGTGAAAACTAAACCTTGTAAGATAGATATGCCATCTTCGAGCGCCAAACAATGATGGTTGAGCTCTTCCTGAGCCTCCTCGCAATCTCCAATAACTCCACCATACTTAATAAGATTACCCTCTAGTTCCTGTTGAAGACATCCCATATAAGGCTTCATTTGTTTCCCCCCAAAAATATTTTGGACGAAATTACTGTTACAGGAAATTTATTAGAGGCAAAAAGCTTTTCTTTCAAAAATTTTATTTTGTGTTTTAATCATTTAAAATTCTATTTATAATTTCTAATGCGGATAAGAATCACTAAATTTCCCTTTAGATTGAATATGGAAAGAGATAATTTTCTTCCACGAGAAAAACTTCCGCTGAAAAGATGAGTTTTTTGCAAGTCTTTCGTTCGGAATTTGGAAAATGTTCCCCTGATCTAGCCAATATTCATGAAACAGGAATTAGCAGACTTGATTTCTCGGAAATTCTAGAAGAGAAATGGATGGCAGTACCTTTATATTTCTTAAATTTGAATTTACTAGTTCTTCTACATATTTGAGTTTTGGTGAGTCCTCGAGGAGCAAGAGACTTCCACCAGAAAATTTACTGCACGAATTTCCATTCTCAAACTTCTGTGTTTCAACAGCAGGTGAATCCTGGATGCGAAGGGTCTCTCCATATGAATGCTGAGTATCAATCTCAGGCTCCAAGTCTGGAGCTTTCAGAACATTCACCTGCACATAGAAATACTTATTTTGTGAATCAATTTGGGGTGTAGCATGTACGATAATAATCTGGCTTTCTCAAGCTAGGTAGATAAAAATGGCACATAAGCAAGAAGAAGTCAAAGAAAAGCTGATTTGCATATGGAGTAAAAAAAATGTGGGCATTTCCGTAAAACTAACTATATGCAATGTTTTTCATTATCTTAATTACAAATAAGATAAAGTCAAAGGCATTATGCACAGTTCAAAACAAATAAAGTTAGGTTCTCAGGTTCTTGCTTTTGTGCTTGTTTTCCAGAAAAGGTGGCTTATGACTTGTGCAACCAAATGATAAGTGTTAAGTCACAACTTACAAGCCAAAATCTGCTATATAACTTCAAGTGACATACTGACTTCAATTGAATCACCTAAAGAAGAATAAATTTTCTGTTTTAATCAAATTCTTGATACCTCAAAAGTCAGAGACAGTTCTGGGAGACGTGAGTGAGCCGCCAAAAAGCAAGCTATCCCTTCATTCCGAGGAACAGATATAGCCCGAACTGTGCAACGCCCATGACGAAAGCTATATCTAACTGAATCATCTGCACCCAACGAGTCTGACTTCAGTTTAAGTGTATGAGATTGGCCACTTTTTTCATCATCATGGAAGGACTCATCTACATCGCCTTCGGAGTTTACAATTTCGAAAACCATGTTTTCTAGTTGAGACCCAGCCATGCAGAACTGCTCAACCTGATTATGGAGAAGATTATCAACCTGATTATGGAGGAGGTTAAGTAAAATACTCTAAGCTCACAAAGCATCTATGAAGATAAAAGCAGAAACTAGCTAACCACAGATGCAATTCTGATCTCTCTTTCCTCAGTCTCAAAATCTTTCTTGAAAGCTACTTCCTCCCCAAGAAAAACAGATAGGGAAACTGTAGGAGCAAAAATTACAAGAATAAGCTCACTACAAGACATTAATATCCAATTACATAGAAGATACACACTAACAACATTTTGGATTCTGAAAAAGTATCACCTGTGGTCCTTAAGTAAAAATAGCATGAAGTTTCGAAAAAGACAACATGAGTGACATATCATTTGACATGAAAAGCTTGAAAAGGTGGTACATGCCCAATTTGTAACAAGAATCTAATATATGAATGACTATTTCTCAATCAGTCCAAAAAATTTGGTGAAAATCATGCTATATTATCAGACAGACAAACAAGTTCAGAGGTGTTTGTTCTGAAACATAGCATCTGCAAAAGGATAACTTCAGAGGTGTGGGAGGAGGGGGGACAGGGTTGTTCTCAAAATTTAAGCGCCATCACCGGCACGTGAAGCTTTTATCTATCATTTTTGGTGATCAATATACTAACATATTGTAAAATATTACATGGTGGATTTAAAATGGACAAGTCAATTTAACAGAGAGTAGGCTTAAAAAGACACCACAACAAAATAAAAAAATCAGGACAAAGCACTGAATGAAGAAACTTACCTTTACTGCCATAACCCCCAGTAACTTTCAAGAGGCCACTGAGGTCAATAACACCATGCCCATCAACCTGCGTAGTGGAAGTAAAAGAAAAGAGAACCAATTCCGACATCATACCAATGAAGTGACATGATCAGTTAAAAACAAAATGGTTCCGCATAAGGGAAAGAGGCTACAATGATAAAACTTAGAAAAATTTTGTTAAAATCATTTTATTTAATTTTTCATAAATTTACTAGCTTGTAGCCTGTGCGTTGCACGGATTGCAAGAAATTATTCATTTTTAGATTATTGGATCTAACTATCAATCATGTTATTTATACTTTTTTTTTGTCATTATCTTCAGTGTTGTATTTGTTTTTGATTGATTTACTATATAGTGGCAATGTAATTTTTCTTTTCCACTCTGTCCATAATAATTTTAAAAATTATCATACATAACTCAAATATCATGAATTTAATGTATAAAATTTACATAAAAATTTTTATATTAATATATTATCAAAAACTTTTCATACTACATAAATTTTTACCCGTAAATTGACATTGACATAATAAAGATATAGTATTTCAACATAAATAATTTTTGATCTTTTTCTCTCTTAACTGTAATATTCATCCTTTTGTTTCAATTGAAAGCTGATTATGGTATATGTTTTATTTGTTTTATATGTTTTATTTATTTTAGTGAAATTTATTATGATAATATTTTCAAATAAATTAATATAATTTTAATAAATATTATTTCTCAAGAAATTTTAGTTTTGTGGAATTGCATTATGACAAGTTTTATTATTCAAAACTCCTAAGTTAATGGGATACGTATATAGTTGAAAGGACAACTTTTAAATAATTCTTCAACATAAATAATTTTTGTATGCTTTTTTAATATTATATAATTTTTTAAATGTAAACTGATATTGACATATATAACTTTTCAACATAAGTATATTTTATTATTTCAAAATAATAAATTTTATCCTTTTACTCCAATTCACAGAGTCGTTTTGGTATTTTTTTTAATTTTTTTTATATGTTTTCAAGAAGATTAGGTTTGTAGGAACTACATTATGATAATATTTTCAAATAACAAATACAATTTTAATCAGCTTAATTGTTCAAGAAGCTTAAATTTGATAAGGTTGTATTATGACAAATTTTAATTTCTAAAAATCCAAAATTAATGGGACATGGATCATTTAATTATGTGGACACTTAACACAAATAGATAAAAAATAGTTCAAAGAACAACTTTTATATACTTTTACAACATCAATAATTTCATCTTTTTTAAATTGTAATTCTTATTCTTTTGTTACAATCTATAGAGTCAGTTTTTGTTTATGTGCAATAACTATATGTTTTATATATATTAAAGATGATTAGGTTTATAAGATTCTATGATGGTAATATTTTCAAATATAATAATATAATTTACTAAATTTTGTTATTCAAGAAGTTCAGGTTTGAATTCTATTAGAATAGGTTTTATAAGTTATTAATTAATGATATTATTTTTGGAAAAAAAAATATGTCATCTTTTATTTTATAATTTTAGTTTTTGTAAATTCATATTATAATAATACTTTTAGGAAAAAAAATAATTTTTATTAGGTTAATTTTGATTTGGTGGAGATCCTATTACGATAATGTTTCCAAAAATATAATAGTAATTATTATAATATTTTCAAGATTCATATGTATGTGTGTGTGTAAAGATAGTGAATATATAATGTTTTGTTTTTCTAGGTTTTGATTACTAAATTTAAGTAAAAACGCGTCAAAAGACTACGTTGCCACTTGCCAAACAATTATGTAACCACATGTTGCGATTAGAGCTAATGTAACAAAAAGTTGAATCATTTCTTTTTCCAATGCACTAGATAAAAATTTGGAATCTGGAACTCACAGCATCAACTTTCTCAAATACTTCTCATAGATTTTTAAAGATTCAACAGATAACAAGTTTATGGAAACAAAGTTCTGAAATACTCACCTTTCGCACAGGTCCTATATGATCCACTAAACAGAATCCATCTGCACTCAGTGAGAATTCCAAGCCCTCTGGGATGTGGTTACCATAACCATCAAACATCTAGAACATATTTCCAGTGTGTTATAAAGTTGTATACAGTTAAACGACTTATTTTACAAATACAAAAGCATGATAACTGAGGACAGATGAGAGAAACAATGTAAAATTGGAAAAGCATGCCAAAATTAGGGGTGAGCATTCGGGTAATTCGGGGAATACCCGACCCGAATTACCCGGGAAAAAAACGAGATACCCAAACCCGAATTACCCGAAATTTTGAAAAACAAAACCAAAACCTGAATTTCGGGTAATTCGAGTCGGGTACCCAAATTTCGGATTCGGGAACCCGAATTTTGCTCTCCCCTAGCCAAAATCCAAGTAATTAATGTCAACTTCTATAGTGTATGCCATTAGGCTTGATCATTAGCTGAAAAGCACTCTCATCTTCACTAGCTAGCACAATGCCACTATCTTGTTTTCTCTTTACACACACTAAAATTTTTTCCGCAAAACAACGAAAACATTTGGGGGACTAATTTTAAAAACTTTTAACAAACATAAACACGACAGAAGATTTATATGCTCTCTTACAACTTTTTGAAGCTATAATATCATCTCCCATGCTATTTACCATGCGTCGCCATGTCAGCATGATAAAGGTAACAATAGATAAAGAATATTCTCCCAAGTGAGAAGTATAAATTGCTAAATACAACTTTACTCAAATATGTATTACAATTCAATTTGGAAATATAGAATGAACATTGAGCTCAACCAGCAACAAATGTATGAAAGGAGTAGCAAGAATAATAGTGATGAATGCCCATGATAAGATTTGCCAAATCACAATGTGAAAATAATAAATGATGAGTAGCTATCTAGCAGGCGGTGTCGGGAATCTACTATGCCAGAAAAATGATAGGTAAATCAATGAGCTAATGCGTATGCTCAGAGGCAAAATCCTAGAGGTGAAACCTAATGTCTTGTAACTTGTCAGCACAGGATACAACTTAGTTCAACTGGGAAATAGCTATAATTTAAGGTCAAACACGAACTTTGAGAGTTCCACACATGCTAGTAGACTTGAATGTGAATTGTTTTCAACTACATTCCATATGTAAATATAAATACATAAGTGATTCTAGCCCAAACAATATACTTTGTAATATTCACTTCATAGTTAAAAGTGCCTGAAAGGAAATAATATTTGGTTTAAACAATCCTATCATTGTTTCCCATGAAAAGAACAAAGAGAAATCAATGAACAGAAGAGGGCGGCAATGATCGAACAATATATTATTCAACAAGACTTCGATATACAACATCACTTTTGCATAAAGAAGTGTGAAATATGGGATTTGAACAGAAGACAGTGTTTACCTCCAATATAAGCTCTTCAATTGTATGTCCAGGGATTAATTTTTTATCCAGATTTTTAGGTTGGACCTCAATATGTAGCAAATCTCCGGGAAAAACTAATTAAGAAAAAAGACAGTCAATTCCTTTCTTAGTTCTTACACGTTTATCTCTTGAGGCTATGCATCAAAATGCTCTACAAACAAGTTCAAAAGTACCTTGGCAGGGAATGGATGCAGCCAACTTTCCATCTTTTGAAGAAATAACCAGGGTGCATTCGTAACTAGGTCGAATACAGTCCAGCTCATTGCTTTCCACTAACGCACCCTACACCACCCGTAAACCTCAAGTGAGTAAAAAAGCATCGGACAAGAGGACAAAAAGAGGAGCAGTTTCAGAAAGGCACTATCAGTTCCACGTTCGATTATGAACCTTACCTTTACAGTCAAACTCAACTTATCAGATGCTAGATCCATTTCGGTTTCATTAATGACAGCCAAAAGCTTTTTACCAGATCTAACCTCAATGGTTAATTCAGGAACAGATGGGAAATGTATGTGATTTTTGTAGGCATCATAGCATGCGATGGAGATTGGTGGAAAACAAGAGCCAACCCTGATCAATAATGAGCAATTAAAGCAAGAACATAGAAAGTATGCAACATAAAAATCTAATCAATGCATGAAAACTAACCAGAAAAATGGAAGTGATGCAATGTTGTGAGCAAAAGATTAGATTTCATCTAATAAGAAAAGAACCTGGGGCTCATACAACTTAGGAAACCATTGTTAACAAGTTAGGTCCCGAAAAAAGTACATCAGCTAGATCCAAGGGCAGAAACCCCTAACAGTTATGCGGACCGTGAAGAGTTGACTTAATCAGTTTAGTCTCAACAACCAAAATGATACAACATTACAATTTCAAAACAACACAATATTGAGATGCAAGGTGTCACTCTTGAGAAGAAAGCTAGGGAATGTAATGAAAAAAGATTTTCTATTAACTCTTACATTCATCATTAATAAGTTATCTAGGTACAGTCATGATATTCGAATTAACAGATTCGACTACGCCATGAAACATACAACAAAAAAGTAATTCATCAAGAACCTGGAGAATTAAATAACTTCACCTTGCAATAAAGGATGGACTTCTTTCATCGGTTAAAAGTTCCCAACTCCTGACCTCAGACAATGCTTTGACGTTTATTTTTCTTTCAAAGCTCCTGTTCGAACCCCTCTAACAAAAAGTGATTCAGTGACAAGAACAAAGATAATGAGAATAAAGATCTTGTCAGTTTTGAAGAGTTTTCAAGTAATTAAAATTCAAAATCCACATTTATATTTCAGCAAAGGACTTACAAGAGATAATGAAAATGTGTAGACACCAGCCTTTTTAAATATATCCGGAAATTTACACCCCAGTGGAAATACATATAAACCATGATATCCTTTCCGAGATGATGGTTTCATGTAACCAGAATATATGTGATCATCTGGAGTGCCCTCGCTACTGCCATTAAATTTGATTTGCAGGCCTATCTCTAAATCATCTCTGACAATGTACTTTTGGTCCAAACTTTTAGAACCGCTTGCAGAATTAAAAGAAGCAGGCCGAATAACTGCAACAATTTCGTTTGGAAGGGTATGACCAGCATAGACTGGACTATTGGAAGGTAATGCCTGAAACAGAGGTTGATGGATTGCAACTATTTAGATAACAGAATATTATAGAGTTTCCACCATTAACATTTATTCTTACTGCATTTTCTTGCCTACTACACAGAAACACGCTGAATAATTGATAATGCAGTTGCTATCAGCTTGTGTCAGTAGTTATGGCTGAAAAATTCTAATCATTAGGCACTGCTGGTACAATCAGAAAAGTGATGATAAATAATGGGTCTTCATGTAATGACGAAAGAATTTCATAGAATTTGCATAACGTTAACAAGAACATTTACCATTGTGCATTTCATACCAAATGCAATTTTGTAGATTATATAGGCAAATAGCACATTGAAAACTTACCCCAATAATCCCCAACTCCTGACAGTCAGTTGCACTCAACATGTCAACTACAGATGGTTGCTTCAGGGATTGCTTCTCTACTTGTTTTTCCCAGTCAGCAGCGTCGATGGCAAGACACTAGAGAGGGATAGATCATAATTCAGTAAATATATCAATAATTCAGTAAATAAACCCATAAGATCATCTGAAGTATAAGGCAGTGTAATACCAAAAGGCTAACCTGATCACGGTCAATAATACTGATCGGCAAGGACAAAGAGTCACCTATATCGATGCTGGCATTTCCATCACTCCAAGTGAGCTTGCAACCCTTCTCTTCTGGGACATCAAGGGGCCTTCCAAAGAGACAGAAAAATAGTAAGCCTACTTTTTAAGACAAATAAAGGGAGTGGTCACTTTCTTTTTTCATTTACTTCCTTTCTAACCTTTATTGTTCCATTCCTGTCCACAAACTTTTACAAAACAAGCTTTTTGCATATGTTAAACATATTTACAAAGGTAGTCAAAAATTTTGTATGAAAACATGTTTGTCTCCATAAAGCAAAAAATTAGAGGAAAATATTAAATGCAAGAACAAAATTTGCTAGTGCATATCAAAAAAATACCAACAGAAGTTATGAAAGTTCACTATTTATTCTTCATTTTCATTTCTTAAAAATTTCACTATTTATTCTTCATTTTCATTTCTTCAAAATAATATAAGATAGTAAATTTTGCAACACTTATGATAAGTTTTTAACAGTAGAGAAATATTCGTAACAGTTAGTAAGTTCTTTACATGTGTGATAAGTATTAAAAGTATCATGTGGTAGTCATGTCCAAATACGAATATTGCTTCCTCAAACTTAGGAAGACCTTGGTTTCACATGGAAATAGAATACAAAATTTAAGGTACCAACATAAAGTGAATTTGAGGAATTGAAATCTGTTTAGGAACAGAAATGAAGATGAAAAAGTTCCTCAAAACATTCTCTTATGTTTCTACTAGCGAAAATCATATAGACTAAATAAGTAATCTAATTTCAACCTTTAGAATCTTTTAAAGTATAATTGACTCCACAAAAATTAAGGGCTCAAAGTCAAATATAGACTATCAAGATAGCATCGAATACAACAAAAGAAAGGAAAGAACTAAATAAAGCATAAGGGAAACATATACAACAAAACTAGGAGACTGATCATATTAGTATATTTAAGAGACAATTACCTGCAGATGAGCCGAGCTTCTCCTACAAAGAAGGAAAGAACTACATTAGACATCATACTTGAAAACTAATTGTTATAATGTAAGAGAAACATTCCAAAACATAAGACAGATATACTCTCATAACCACATACGGCAAGACTAAAATGAACATACATCTCACCACCACCACCACCGCCCAGATTTCAGAAAACAAAAAAGGAAGTAACAAAAGCTTCCCTGGTAATGTTAACTTCCAGTACGCATCCTTACATTTTCCGAAATTTAAAGACACAAAAGACTTCAATGACACAATGAATTGGCAATCTCATGCTAATAATTTGATAGATGAGAGTTGAAATGCTTATATCGAAAGAGAACTCACCTCCAGCATCCCCATGGAATCCTTCGAGAAGGATGTATTCCAAAGTAGCATGCACATTGTTCTTATGAACTCCAGCGCCTGCTCCCCTCAAAAGTTTTAATTTCTGCCCGGATTTCCAGAATGTTCCTTTTCTCGGAATTGCTTTATGAACCCTCAAAACTAAAAGGATGAGAAAAACGTATCATCCACCACCAGGAAATATACAAATAAACAAAACAAAATAATTGGGAGCAACACTCTGAGCAGTAAAAAAAAAACCAAAGAAGAGAAAAGAGGAGGTAACCAAAGCGTTCGAAAATGAATCGCGTAAGCGAACTTAATGAAAATTCGAAGCAGACTTACCATCAGAAGAAATACCAAGTTTCTTCTTATTTGAAGGGTTGAGAACAAGAACAGGTTGATCCTCTCCGCACTCAACTTCTTTATCATACTGATCATGCATCTGAAATATCCATTCCTGATACTGCTTCTCCAGCTGCATAAGTGTGACTTCTTTCCGATCCTTATAAATTGAAACATTCACATCTACAAGTAAACCCATTCAAAATTTTCAAGATCCCACCACAATTCCACAAATTTAATTTATTCACAGAAAAGATGAAAAAGACCATCTGTCGAATTCAAAAGAATAAGAACGCCATCTGTAGAATTCAAAAGGATGAGAAAAAATCACCTTTTTCTTTGTCCAGGGGCTTATCACCAAAGTTCTTCAAAGCAATAGTAAACAAATGGTGATGTGCTAGATCAGTCTAAAAAACAATGAATTTAGTCATCATCAAGAAATTGAAATAACCAAAAATTTACAAAAATGAGAGAGACCATATTGTAAGGGAAAGTTTGAAACTTAATGAGCTAACACATATAGAGTGAAAGACCATATTGTGTGTTGATATGTAAGCTGGTCTACAAATGGACTATTTTCCAATCCCTTTGGTTGTTTACCATTACTTGCTAAATTAACAATCCTTAGCAATAACTAAATATTTAGCAGAAAAATATTGTTTGATAGAGGCATATGAAAGGATATTTGCGCACTAGAAAAGACTATGCATGACAAAATTAAGAAAAGAAATAGATAGAGGAACAATTCTGCTATCTCGTACTTATAATTCCGTATAAGATGTATTGAATAAGAATAAAAGAAATTTTTTTATAAATAGACAATATATGAACTATTTATCTAAGAGCAAGTAAAAATTATTTCAGACGGAAGATTGCTTGCCGATGTCTTAGCATCTACTGTTTGTGAAGTTTAAATTGTATCACCAACATATGCTTTCGAAGAGCTAAATGAGTCACTCCATACATCATCATATTGATATAAAAAAAAAAGAAGACAAGAAAATTATGCACCTTTGATGGTGTTGGATTAAAGCCAGCATCAGTATCTGCATCAGGCAATTGTCGATTGTAGCACATCGTGATGTACAGTAAAAACTTAAATTAAAAGATCACTCAAAATTATTGATGCATGGCGAACGGTTGGTTTGATAAATACAGGAAATCAACTTTACCAATAAAGCATTTAACTCTTGGGCCGCATCTCTTCAATATATGGGCCTTGTCTCCCCGTTGTTGCTTAGGTCTCATGAAAGGTAGCAAGTTCTGAAATTGGCAGATAAATAGCTCATCAGTCGCAAAACATTTACAGACACTCGTGAGTCATGACAGCATGGTACAGAATACGCGCCCAGGCGAAATCTTAGACAAACGTCTTGCCAACAAACATAAAGAAGAAGATAATAAAAAACTGTTGCAACTTGTAAGATCTTAGAACTTTTCCACATTGGCGTTACTTCACTAACTTGTTTTTCTTGATTCTGATAACAGCATATAAATTGCTCTTTCCTGAAACTATTGACAACTATTGATGTTTCCATTCAATTAAATCAACTCTTCTTCTAGTAATATATAACAGATCCTCATATTCACAATCCACTGTAAAAGAAGAAGCCATATGTGTACGCTGTATCATAAAGTCTTTGATATCTCTCTAAATTTTAGAAGTTATAATCCAAGATTTCAGAAGTAATTTTAATTCGAGGTAATTTGCTTCTAAATTCAAGGTAGTTATATCAATTCGAAAAGTCAAAACACAAAAAAAGGAGAAGAAAAAGAAATACAGCAACTGTCAAAAGGTTTTAAAGAAAATTTTCGGTCGTAAAGTTTTCTAATCTAAAAATAAAGGCCAATGAACAGAAGACACCAAAACTTCTGAGTGGTAGGCTTGACACATAAGCAATGTCCGGTGATCATGCAAAAAGGAACCAATAATCTCACCCAGCGAGCATCTGGAAGTAGTCGACCAAGCCGCCTGATAGATACACGACTAAAGGAGTCAAAGCTTTCTGTAATTTTGTATCCTTGTCCTTTCAACTTTTCTAATATCACTTCAATACTTTCCTTACCCTTTTGATACATAAAAAGAGCACAAGTTAAGTGGCCATGTATTGGCATACAAAAACGAATCCACATATGAAAAATACTTAAAGAATAGAGGAGGAGGGAAGATATATATGTACAGTACAATTATACCATAACCATTGGAAAGTAAACAAACTTCAGACGTGCATTAGCCTTTTGACACGCTCTTGCTCCTATAAAATTCAGATAGCAAAAGCAAAAAGTAAAGCTATAGTAAGCAAACAGAAAAATTCCAACGACTAATTTCACAGAAAGGAACCGTGGATTTGAACACAATATATACTACATGCTACAGATACAATCGCCAATATTAATTACCTTGCCCACTTGTTGCTGAAATATCCTGACTGAAGTGAAGTTGCAGAACAAAGTCCGGACCATTGCAAGATTCCAAGTTTGTGATGGCTACCTCTCCACCCGCAATCTCTGCCAAATTTATTCTGTTAACCTGCAAAACAATTCAATGTACCATCAAATTTTCATACAAAATTAAATTTCACAAGGAACTTCAACTCCTGAAATCCACATTTTACATGTATTCAATTAGAAGACAAATCTGCTGATTCAAAATTTTAAAATCCAACTAACATATAGAAAAAATGATTGATATAGGTACAATCACGTCTTACCTCAAACTCAATCGGTGTGATTGTTCTTGTTTTAGAAAGTTCATCACACTGCATGAGAAATAAGAGCAGCAGTAGAAAAGGTGATGAAGTGCATCCAAAACTTACAAGTAGACCACTAAAAGATATTATTTGCATTATGCAACTCTACAGACCAAGATAACATATATATTTTTATCTGCATCACAATCCATAAAACAATGGACCCACACAATTGGTGAAACTTTGAAAGAGATCAGTCAAAAACTCTGCAATAACAATCTTTTGGGAACTAGCAGAAAACACTTGCCTAAGGAGGCATGTGCATCCTGTTAGCATAATTTGCAAGCAAGGACATTAGAGCTGTATCATATAGTTGTACAATGTAAACATGCTTTCCCTATAGTAATGGATTCCATGACAGATTGTTTTGTGAAACAATGAGCAATGGTACAAGCCACTACATGACACTATGCAACAGAACCAAAATATATATATATATATATATACACACACACATATACATGTGCCGAAGGCACTGCACAGAAAGGGAAAAATCTCTGACATCAATGAATAGAGACTTTGTCGGGCAATTCCAGACCCATTCTATGTAATATTCAAAGCCCACCATTAAAACCATCTGTTGTTATAAATGTTAAGAAAAAGAAACTTTATAATCCACTGGCACAACTTCAAGATGATATTCTAGAGCAAAAGAGCAGATATAATAACCAAAATGTTTTTGCTGCAATTCAAACCTGGATATACGGAAAATAGATGTCCTTCAATCTGCTTTGAAGCTGCACTGGATCCATGCCTTTCAATCTAGGCTCAAAAATCTCAACCTATCAAAAAAAATAATAACAATTAAAACTAGTCTCCCCGACGAAAATGTAGATACAAACACATGTATAAAAAGCAAGAAAAAGTTCATGCATTTCTTGGATCAGAAAGGGAAGGAGCTAAAAAAAAAAGCAGGGTATTACCTTGCATGTCATCTGCTTCAATTTCATTAAGTTCATTTATATTTATAAATCTCTCATTAGGTTGTTAATCTAATTTCTATGTTCATTCTTTGGTTTAAACCTCTCTCTACAGGAAAAACCTCTTAATTACAAAAACTTAAACTAAACTCAGATACGCAATCTCTTATCTGAGCGGGGCAGGTCAAGCTACCATAGGTTTTTGCTTCCCATTCAGACCTATGAAAGAAGAGGCTAAGATTTTTTACCATATAACAAGGTTTGCACCAGGACGGTAAATTCATGCCCCAAAGTTTCCGCCCAATTTGACATCATTTAAATAGGTTTATTCAATTGCGTGATTTGAAGCAAATTAAAATGAAGATGATACTGTAGCTGAAACTATCTGAACTTCAAAAACAGGAGACTATGTTTGATCAACTATTTCGATTTTCCAGAGAAGAAAAATGCGGGCAGGTTACCTTGGTGAAAGAGCCATGAGCTGATACACTTTTTTCGTCATCTGTAGGGTCCCTAATGCCACCGTCAGTCTAGGAACAAAAACATGCTTGAGAAAATCAGTCTTCGAAGTTGCCAAAGAAATGATCATTTCAGTACAAGAAATCTGAAAAGGAAGCTTGGATACCCTCCATGTCTTCTCTGAACCAGAATTGCTTAGTAACGCTTCTCTCTGAAGGTGCAAAGTATAGACCTTCTTAGATTCTTTGGTCTTTGAAGAGACCAAAGCACGCCTACAATGAGCAACTAAGATCAGTAACATATATTGCATGATCCTAAATGACTGGAAAGGGAGAAAGAAGGGTCTGAAAAATGCATACCTGCCTAGATGCATGGAAGCTATTGATCCACCGTACCCAAACATCCCAAAGAAAGGCTACAGTCAATAAATTAACACTTAATGGAAAAGTCACAAAATATAGTTACCTTTTAACCTTGAGATTTTAACAGTACTAACTCATTTGGTAATTTTGTGAATCCCAAGGTACAATGAAGAAAGTAATTCACTAACCTATGGGCAAAGATTGCATCTTTGATGATATTATGTTCACTAACAATTTCTTATAGCATTTTAAAATGTTCTGCTAAAAAGGGCTAGGATAGAAAAAAATTGATAATCATAAGATAAGCTTTAATCTCAACCATACGAACAAGGAAAAAGCATGCATAAGAAAGATTTACATACCGTTAGGTATGGAGGTTTACCCCCTATTCCATCCCCTCTAGATGATCTATTCAAGGAAGCTCCCATTTTTCCCCTACAATTGCAACGATATTCAAAATATTTCAGAAGCTAACTATAATAATTCTAATCTTAACAAAATAATAAACATAACAGCATAGTAAGAAAAAGCTCAAATATTTACTCTAATACGATATGCACAACAAAATCATACTAGTTTCCCAACGAAGACCCTTCACTTTTCTTTTTCCGCTCACGCATTAGAAAAACCATAACATCCCAGATCTCACTCATCCCCTTCTTTTCCAATTTTCAAGCCAACTAAAGCAAGGAAATACTGAATGCTAAATGCAAACGCATCCTATCATGAAATGACTAATCAAATACTTATACTATGCATAGTGTACTTCCATATCAGTGACACAAAAAACTACAGTCCATCAAAACACATGAGATCATTTATGTTCTGAAAATGGACACCTCTTTAAACCATTGGGTGATTTAACAGCAGTTTTGATTATTCAATACAATTTTCCTCATTAACTTAATTTGTAAGCCCCAAAAGTGACACAAAGGGGAAAGGGAAAAAGAAAAGAAGCTGAGTCATACCATTTCACTATGGACTTCTCATCGCTACCATCCATCCCAGGGCCAGTATCAAAAATTGAGATTTTTTCCTCACTAAGTTGCACACTGCACCGAAAAGGTAAAGAAAACTATTGTTATGACACAGCCGCAACAATGCCAACCATAGTTGAATCCAGTCCTTAAAATTTGGCAATGCAATAGCATTAAAAAGAAAAGCACACAAAACACGTTATAGGCATTCCTTAATTTTCTTTAAGAGATCTCAATAAAACTTTACTAAATAAATTATTGATTTTGATAATTCAACCTGATCTATCAATGGCAATTGCTAATTACTACACCAATATATAAAAGAAAATAACATGTACCTAACTAGTCTCCTCTCCCCCATGCCATTAGACCATACTGCTTGCAATGAATTATCCTGGTGAACAAGGAAAATTTAAAAAACATTTATAACCTAAATAAATAGGAAAAAAAAAATAAAGGATTACAAAATCCAATGGATGAATGAGTTACCGAACGTACAATTAGGTCAGCAAGGGCAGTCTCAAATGCGTAGTCTGCTGGTAACTCCATCAACAACTCGGTATCCGGGGTCAGATCCCACATATTCTATACAACCCAGATTTTATGGAAACTCATTTATCACTCAGAAAACCAAATATATTAAGAAATTCAAATTAATGTTCACTATTTCCAATTCAACAAATTAAACTACCTCATACGTATCTGCTTCCTTTAAACCATCCTGTTTCACAAATAAATAAAACAACGAATTGAGAAACCATAAATTGAAAAGAGCAAATCTAATTAGATACTTTATTTAAGTTATAAAATCATAAGAACCAGTTTGACAATACTCACATGGAGCCTAAGGATATGATCCTTATTAGGCTTAAACCTCCTAAAATCAATCATCTTGATGATCACGTTGTCATTAACATCAACGAAATATAAGTCCCGGTTATTCCAATGAACCCTCCGCTTCGATTTTTGCTTCAAATGTTCCGTTTGTGTCTCTATCCTGTAGTATTCCTCTTTCACAATTTCAACAAACTCTTTCACAGGCATTTCCGAGAACTCGGGCTCTCTTATCCTCAGCCCCAGACACGAACCATTTGGCAATAAAATTCTGAATTTGTACTTCTTTTCAAAGCAATTACTATCATTTATTTCTATATAATTTCGGGAAGAAGCAGCCCTCTTTCTCGGCCTCTCATTTTCCCCATGATCATTCGACTGCCTCTTCATGGGCATTGCTCCAAACTTGTCAAATTTCATCTATCTCTACATGGCAGATAAGAACTGAGTAGCAAAAACTTTAAGAGAAATCATTGCAAGGAGAAAAAAAATTGCCTTTTTCTTTTTTGGAATATGATTATAAAAACCCAATAGACACACTTTATTTGTGTGGATTTCATGCCTTGACATACCCTAACATCACCTTCATTTATATCTCTTACTTTTAATTTATTTTAAAAAAAAAAAAAAAAACTACGCTAATCACATTTCCAGTTTTTTGCTTCACAAAATCGTTTTGCACAATCAACACCAAAAAAGTATTTATCGTAACAATATACCCATTAAAAAATTCAAACATTAATCTTTTTCCCATAACTCAGACAAACAAGTGTTTGTGTAGAAAAATAATACCGGTCTCTGCAATCATATACAGAAACTGTACAAACACCCAACCGATTACTGGTTAGATCTTTCTCCCCGCTCCTATTTATTTATTTATTTATAAGAAAAATGTCTAACAAACAACATGAAAACAATGATCTTTGTACATGAGCAGAGCATTATCGTTTCATACACCCAAGTTACTTAAAAAAGGTAAAAAATAAATAAATAAATAAATAACCTTCAAGTGTGATGATTGCAGAACGTCATACGTATATATATATATACACACATACACGATGGAAATTAGTGAAAATTCAAAGCCTAGTGGTGACTTACAGTGCAAAAGGTGCTGCATATATTCTGTTACTGAACAGAGAGAGAGAGAGATTAGGGTTTGAGCCAGAGAGAGAGAGAGGGAGAGATATGGGAGGAGATGAAAAGGCAGGCAACAGAGTGGAGCAGTGATATATACATACATACAGAGTGATTACAATATATATGTATATATATATACATGAAAACCATAATTGAAGGGTTTAAATATATAAATGGTCCCTCATATTTTTTATAATACTACTACATGGGTAATATAATTTCTATTTGCTCCCTGTACTTCTCGAATTAGCACTATTTGAACGTTAGCTGGACTTGGGTTTAAGTCTAAATCGGGACTCAAAATCAGTTTGGAATAAAGTGTGAAAACTTAAGCTCGAATGTATTGATAAATAAATGTATTTATTTACATATTTATATTCATTATTTTCTTATGTGTATATAAAAGTTGTTCCCTCTAATTTTTTTCACTTTAATCGTGATATTGTCTGTATAATAGCTTGATATTTGTCTCATTAAATTAAATTTTTAAATAATATAAGTTATTAGAATTATTTACATATGTATCAACTTACCGTAATAAAATTATTAACACTATTTTTTCTACAAGATCGTGCACAGTTCCAGGATATACATAGTATAAATCGTTAAAATTATATTTAAGAATCTAAATATTTGTAGAAAATAAATATTTTTATAAATCTATTCCTAACAATTTAATATACTCCATAAATTTTTAAAATATTATACTAATCAACATGAAATTTTACATACTTAAAATAACCTAAATAGATATTAATATTTTATAAAAATATTATCATAGTGTAAATACTAATTAATCCAATATTTTATAAATTTATAAATAATTGAAAAAAAAGAAGAAATATAAAAAGATGTCATATCAAGAAATAAATTATCAAAATTAATTCCATAAAATAATTAATATAATACAAAAAATAAAATAACACAATCCACACATCACGCGAACTACGTGTAGTTTCAAATAATGAAATATACTTCCTCTCATCGGGAGCTTTATATAAAAATAAAAAATAAAAAATAAAAATTCCAATCTTATTAATGAGCATATAAAATTGTTACCTTGGCATAGCAATTGGCTCTTCTTAACCTGGCTTTTCTATACGATGGACGAACATTAAGAGCTGTGGTACAATCCTCAATAGCTCTCTCGAAATGGCCAAGTTTGGCCCTACACGTAGCTCGGTTGCACAGTAAAACCGAGTTGTAGGGGTCGTGGTCAAGCCCTTCCTCGTACGCCATACATGCCTCATCGTACTTCTGTTCCCTAAATAGATTGTTGCCGTTGGATCGAGCAGCTGCAATTGCTCTGGTCCTCCGAACCACTGTGCTCGCTTCCTTGTTGTTGGGGTCAAGCCGAGATGCTCGTTGAGCTGCTGCTACACCTTCATCAAATCTGTGAAAACAAGATTCATTAAACCAAAATTACCCGAAATGAAAAAATGACTTTGGTGCCTTAATGGCAATTTTCTTAGTAGCCACTTGGATTAAATCAAAACTCAAAAAAATATATAAATCCAAATTAACATCCTTTAGTTTTATTCATAATCTTCCAAAATTGTTCCCTTTTAATGATCTCACATTATTTATAGGCCAGCTTCAATCAAGATCTCACACTAGCAATATTTTTTCCATGAGTGAGAATAGAAGAAGGTACTTATTTCAAAAAAATAAAATAGAAATCATTTACTTGCAATTTTGTTAGGTAAATTCAAATTAATATTACTACAGCTTGGTAAGGCTATACCATATACGTATATAAGGGATTTTACATCTTGACCTTTTCTTTGGTGAGAATTTAAGCATTAAAGGAACTGTATCCATGCATATGCACAAGAGACCAATATATATTAATGGAAATCAATATCTATTAATTAGAAAACTAAAATCAATAGGTTCATTAATATTACTAATCTTTTAGTTCTTTATTTCTAACTGATACAAGGTCATGCATTCCAAATAATCTTTCCTCTGCTTGTGACTACATCGAGCAGTTCCACTTTATTCTGGTCCTCGATTCTCCAGTCACACTTAGTCAACTCCTTTCCTCCTAAGGGAACTCCTACCGTTTTGTCATCGTTGCGCTATTGAGGGCTATCTTACGTGAAATGCGTCCATGTCACAGAACCTTTCTCTTGCCAAGAATCCTACAACAATCGAAGCAGCAGCTTCGCGAGTTTGATCGAAACCGATTGATTCCCAAACCATTTGTTACCCCCTCTCAGTTTGGCTGTGCCAGGCACTAGAGCCAGTGTCTAAAATAGGATCTTCAGCTTTCTAATATGATACCAGTTGTTGAGAAGATATGCATTACGAGGGCGACCCACACGGGCACACACAAAAAACTAATATATATATTTGGAACTCATACCCATTGAGTTCATGACATTGAAGATAAGATAAAAATAGAAGGTGAGGTTGATAATACCATATATACTATTGGACTCGTTACCTAATCATGTTAGCATTTTAGGTGCCTAAACCCAAGAGACGATAGAATTAGAAGGTAAGATAAATAATATATATTAATGGGCTCACTAACTAATGTTCTTAGCATCTTAGGTGGCTCATACCCAAGAGACCACTACGGCTCACAAGCGTACACACAAGAAACCACCTAAAATACTAAGATCATTACATAGTGAGCCTATTCATAATTTCATATATATCATTTATCTGACCTTCTATTTATAATTGATGTGGGGTTACGCGATCACAACAGTCTCTAATACATGATTTGATGTAATATTGCTCCTTTCTACTTGCTGAGTTTTGTTTCTGATCTAATCCAAGAGAATAAAGCACCAAATTTATGCTTATATAAGCCTTCTATATTTCTGTTTCTAAGAAAGGTAAATTGTAGCTTGTTTACTCGTACATCCATAAGTCCATAATGATCTAGGACCATAGATATCAACAAGAAAAGTAAAATGATAAAAGTCATTCTATAACGATCATCCAACAAATTGATGAAGAATAGTATCAGTGCTCGTTTATTCATGATGTATAAGTCCGTACATGATTAAGAATAGCATATCCATTTCAATAATTGAAGGAAATGATTATCAGTACGTATGTCGTTACTGATATATTAATTCAAAACTCACCTGCCGGCTGCCATGTCAACTTGATCCCGAATAACCAAAAGGTTGGCATAACCAATAGACCCAAAGAACCTAGTACAATCATCAACTTCAAAATTTGGCCCTTTTATCAACGCCTCATCCGCATCTTGGTGCCTGTTCATTCTCAACAACGCCTCGGCTTGCAAACAAAAAATCTTCGCCGGAACGAAGCAAACATAAAAACTATCAATTGTAAAGGCATATTTTTAACCTTACATCCTTTACAAATTGAAATGCTTTTTATCAAGTGATTAAAAAATTAAAGGTTATATGATCATTACCTGAGGTGCAGAATCAGCGCCAACTGATATCGCATTCATTGTTTCTCTAAGCAATGTGTTCCAGTCTCGTAGTATCTTGGCCTCGGTGCATTTTGTTAGATGGAGTTGAAGGGATTTAGCCTTAGTCATAACATCGGGGTCGGATTCTGTTCCGGCATGTTTATAGTGATACATGGCCTTCTCTGCATCTCCCAATCTTGTAATGACTCGTGTCGGGATAAGTTCATTTTTTTTATTTTTATTTTTTTGCATTTCCCAATATAAAACTTAGTTACATATAATTGTTGTCGTAAATATCCTTCCGGAGCCAAAATGATATCACTTTTTGTAACTTTTTGGAATAATATTTTTACTTTACAAAGCAAACAAAAATTATCTATCAGATTAAAAAGTAGTCCTTGCTAACCATTTAAGCTTTTAGTGAGATTGAATTTAACATTATGCCAGAGTTAACAAAAGAGAAGGTTTTAGTAGGATTGACACTTAACTACAATCAAATATCTAAATTTGAGTTGGTTACAAGAAAGTCATTTTTGGATATTTTGATCATATTATTTGTCACATTTTTTGGGCTATATTCTTAAAAAAACTAAAAAATTAAAATGGATTATTGTGGCTAGAAGTAAATGTTATAAACTTTCGGAAAATGTTGGCACACTGTAAAATCACTACCTGACATATAGTGAAGCCAAACGATTATGAGCTCGTTGATAAAACGGCTCAATCCGAATTGCCTCTCTGCACTCGAAAACAGCTTCGAGAACCCTACCCAATGCATTTAGAGCTGCACTCTTATTGCTTCGATACGAGGCCTTGTTCGGATTGATAGAAATAGCCGCTTCATACAAAGCCAACGCTTCAATGTAATTCCCATTCTTATAATCCTCATTTCCTAAAATCTTCAATTCCTCAGGGTCCATCCTAGTCGAAAGTGCCCTACACAGAGACATCGGTTTCTCAGTAACATCACTTTGTTTCTTCACAACATTTCCCATGCCCGAATTCGAATATTGTTGATTTACCCCGTTTTTTGCGTTAAAGTTTCCTTTACTGCCACCACCACCCCCGGGTTGTCTCAAAGTACCCAAATTCCCAGGAAGCATTACATTACCCGATGATGCTCGGACAAATTTGCCGGCCCCTTTAGATCGTTGGTGATCGTTTATCATGCTATCGAGCTCACCTGAAATACCTATACCACCCTGCGGCACCCTCTTACCCTTCCCGTACCCTTGATTTTGGTTTCCGTTTTTCGCAACTCCTTGACCGGTCGTTCTACCACATTGATTTTGATTGTAAACGGGTTGGTTTTGGAAATTTTGTTGAGGTGGGTTTTTGGCATGGTTCGGCCCGGGCCTGGCGATGATCCTGTCTGTCTGGTTTTTCACTGTCTCCGGCATAATGCTGGGGGTCACACTGACTGCATTTTTCATGTTTGGTACGCTTGATATTGATTTTCTAGACCATATATGGCGACGCCCGAAAACCGAACTTAATACGCCCAAGCTTCAGAACTGCAAGGGTATGGATTCAATTATCTTACAAAACTTTCCCTTTTTTTTTTTTTTCCTTTTTCTTGGTGAACTTATATTAGGAGAAAATAATATATTGGGGAGAAATGTGAGAAAATTTTCATCTGAATTTTGTAAATTCAGAAAGATGGAAAAAGATATCAATGGTGAGGAGCCATGCAATTACAAAAGTAAAATATTAATAAAAAGATTATCGAAAAATTGAGAAAATGTAATGAAAACGTAGGAAAAGCATAGAGAGATTGTTTAGGCCAGAATTAGGTTCATCTGCCCAATAAACAATCTCTCAATCACTTCTCTTTTCTTAAGCAGAGATTGTCAAAAGAAAAATTTTGGAAAAAGAAAAGTAAAATTTAGAGGATTGCTTGCTTTAATAATAGTTAATTTGATTAGGTCTTTGCACATTTTTTTGTTTTAATTTTATTTTTTTTTTTTTT
>MKEJ01040556.1:0-18477 GCA_001753735.1 Embelia ribes
TTAAATTAAGTGAAAAAGTTAAGAGGGCTTGGAAGTGAACACTATCAATGATGGGTCAGATGAAGAATGAGTTGTCGGATTGCAGGCTGAAAACATAAAGTTCACTTTGGAGCAACAAATGGTTTTCTTTGCTCGTACTGTCGGGGGCTTTGCGGTTGCAGACGAGATCATCCCCCTTCATATTGATAACTTCGATTAACTATTCTCGTGCATTCAGGTTCTGGCTCCTCCGTATTTGAAAATTATGAAGTTGATGTCCATAAAAAGGTCCATGTTCTAACAATGGAAGCTCTTAGGGCAGTTGGTAACCTTTACGGTTTTTTTTTTTTTTTCATTTTTGAACAGTTACAGATCCGGAGTTCAAGTCCTTTTGTTACTCGATACTAGTTACGACTATGGTCGCGTTTCATCTGACTAATGATGTAATGCGACGGTGAGGCCATGTTTGAGGACATGGAAAAAAAAAACTTTTAGATTTTATATGTTTAACAATTTTACAGTCATGAAGTTTGTGGACATGTGTAATAAGTATGTTGTCTTGAACAAAATTTGACTACAAATAAGGGTTGGAAATACTCTTCATGTACTTTTCCAGAATATGGAAAATACTTGTACAAACACCTTTAAGCTAAAATTAACCATGTTTATTTTAGAATCTATCAAGATTTACTTTAACTAGCGAGACAAAATCTAGCAACAGCCATGTGTTTGGTTTAAAGTTTGCTTTCTCACGTACGCCCACACGCGCATACACATTGATACGGGTTTGGTAAACTTGGTCCTGCAATTTCACATTTTCTAGGACATGTTTTTTCACGTCTTCGAAGTGTGGTTCAAGGTAATAATAACTTCATGGTTTTCAAAAGTAGGCACAAATGTAAGCAAATCTCTTCATGCGGTACAATTTTAACAGAACATAGATTAAGATTCGAGACACAAGTCCTTGCGTATGCATTCTAATAGTTTCAAGGTCCCGATGCCTCTTTTTATTACCATATGTATCACCCACTTCTGCGGATTTTAGTAAAAAGGTTCACCTCTTTAGACACAACACTTGCACAAACTGGTTTCCTTATCACAATATCCATTCGTACTCTCTTCGTACTTGCTTGTGCATATGTTAAGACACACCGTGGGGGGGTTAAGGTCGTAGTCGAAGCATGGCAAGTCCTTCTGGGTTACGTACTTACACGCTGGCGCTTCTCCTTCTGTTGCATCTGTGGGAAAATTAAGAAAAGATATCGGAGTATTACAAAGATATTGAACAATTATGCCATTTTTGCTAATACTCGTAGGCTAAAAGCTCCAAAATATATTTTTTCGAAAATACTTTTGATTCGGATATAGGGCGCGAATGAGACATATAATAATAAAGTACAAAATGTAAATTAATGTGACTCCCTTATTTTTTAGTTCGAGTAAAATATCAGAACATATGCCAAAGGGAAATCGAACTCATGATTTTACGGCGAAAAAGTTGAATGTTTTGATTATTATCCTAATAGTCCCTTCAACAATTCATATACGCCTTAATGGGATGGTTGGAGTATTTCCACCAACTTTTTTCAAAATACTCTTTTTAGAAATTAAAGTTTTGCTTCCACTAACTTTTTTCAAACTACTCGTTTTAGAAATTAAAGTTTTGCTTTCTCCTTTCCTCTATATAATGGAACCAACTCAATGCTAATGTTTTTTACGAAATTACTATTTTTAAGAATAAATTACTATAAATTAAAAAAATATATTATAATTATTTTTAGATAAAAAGAAATATTAGTAGTAATTTGTCTTCGATTTATGATAAATTGCCCAGCCACTTACATTGCAATGAAAAAATAAAAAAATCTTGTATTGAGAGGACTTCCATAATGGAAACCCACTTTGAAAAATTGCACAAACAGTCTTTCTTTAACAAAACCACAAAAATAAGAAAAAATACTTTTATAATGTGTTTGCATATTGGGGAAGGGAAATTATCCAAATTGATCAGAGACAAAGCTAATTAAAAAATAGATAAAATAATTCCAGAAGAAATGAGGAATGGTAGATTTCTAAGATAAAACCTATGCCTCTAGATTTTAATATTAGTCGTGTGACATAACTAATAAATCAATATAACCACGACAAGATAATGGAAACTATGTTCAATAATACATATTTTACAAGTAAATTTGAGTGTTGATTAACCAAAATAAAGACAAACAACGAAATAAAGCACTCACCAGAGATCACAAAGTGCAGAAAAATGAGAGAGAAAATAAAGATTATGGTGGGGATTATGCTCTTAGAAGCCATGCTTAACAAATTTCTCCACAAATTTGATTATTATTATTTTTGTGAAAAACATGAGATACTTTTAGGTATATATATATATATACTAACTAAAATTTATTACTGTTTATTTTGTAAGTATTTATCATCCATATATTTATGCCAATTAATTGATATAGCAATCTCAAAATACTAATTATTGTCCCATATCCTCCCTGCTCTAAAAAGGAGATTCTCTTCCCATGTTTCAATCAATTTTTATTCCCAAAATGCCCTATTCACACCTATAGAATTACTTAGAATTTAATTCCAAAAAAAATGATTTAAAGGATAGAATTGTAAATGAATAGATCTACAAATGATTTAGGTTTTGCATTTCCAACTTTCTTGGTGGTTAATTACCCCGTAAAAATATCCTACATTCCATCCACTAATAATTCGTTATATTTCAACTTTTAATCCCTTGTAATAAATGCTTTTGGAATTATAAAATATCATAATCCCCGCAAATACCAATATTATAATCTATCTCTACTCTAAAAAAATATATATATTCCCCGATATGTTATACATATCTTCAACACTTACTAAAAACATTCATTATGGGAAAAATTGTAAAATTGTCCATAATAACATAGAAAGAAAGTTTGTAATACACCATTAATATAGAGTTAATATTGCACCATTCAATTCCACCCCACTCATAAAATGTATTAGTAGTAGTAATAATAATAATAATAATAATAGTAATAATAACTCCTAGTAATATGAAGAGATTTTTGTAAATCTTTGTTATTCATTATAAAGTGATTAACAATTATGCAAAACGACAATCATTAAATTAAAACATAATATTTAAATCTCTAGACAACATAATCTATTGAATTTCTTATAGCTCCATTCCATCTTTCATTTTATTCTCGGCAAAAAAAATAATTGTGTGACTCTGGATAATTCTCTCTTGTTAATATGATATGTGGAGTTTGTCAATTTTGCCTCCGTAACTTAATATCTCATGGATTTTTTTACATATTCAGTATCTATTTTAGCAGGTAATAATAATTATCTCAATACTATTTTCTCTAATTCTCCTTCCGATTATTTTTAATGCTATTTTCATTCATAATATGTCCATTTAGACAGTTTTTGTAAAATCGAATAACTTAAAGGGAATGATTGAGTTCGAGAATTGCCACAAATATTCATCTAAGTAATATAAATAATTAATTTGTTGGATAACTAATGCCACAAGATGACGTACAATTATTTATTTTCTCGCATTCTTATTATATACTTAGGCATAACAAAGCTATAAAATTATTCCCACATTCCCACTACATTGAGAGAAACGTCACATGCAACGCATGTGAACTCCTTCTAGTTATTCACAAATGTAATTAGTTGGATAATAACCCATGAATATGTTACCTTAACTTGTTTAGATTCGGTACACTATGTAAAAGTAAGACTATTTAATGAATCATAATTGTCAAACCCCAAATAGGAAATGCCATCGTCCGTATATTACCAGCCAATGATATCCATAAGCCTAATACAATATTCTTTAATAACATTCAAATAACTAATTGATGAAATTATTTCAATATTATAACTCAAACTTGAAATATATGATAAAATAGTACAACATTGTTTTCAAACGTATTTAATAAAATCCAAAACCAAAATTATAACTAACAAACTCTTTATTGAAGATAACGAAATCTTAGCCAATGAACTCACATGACAAAACATTACCAAAGAGGGATAAGAAATAGTTAGGATTCTTTTCAATATAAATTTGTATAAAAAAAATAATATATAATTTTTTGTTACCATTTTCTGTCATTTTATTATTTTTATTCTGATAACATCTATTATGCAATGTTATAAATAATAATTACACATCATTTTACGTCTTTTTACATTTTTTGTATCCGCGGGAAACTAAATAATTGTTTGCCTAAAATTTGTCTATGTTGGATCCAATTATCGATCTTAAAGTCACATAATCAGCTCCAAGGTTTATTCTTTAAGCCAATTCGGTTAAAATAATCGTTGACATACTAGGTTACACTAGTCACCAAAGTACCGTAGAATATCCCTTGGATTTACATAAATTGGTCCCAATTCACATTCTAACGTTAAAGTTACCCATAAGTAACTCAATTACATCATTATGCATATGTTCAAAATTCTTGTATTAACTTGATATAAAATATACAACAAATTTATTTGATGTATCATTATTGGACACAATCATTTGTAGTCAATATACTTTTATCAAATCTTGCATGGAAATTAAAATATTTATATAGAGAGTACAGAACCAATCACATTGAATGCTAAACGTGTTAGGGAAATTGGATTATTTATTTTGATAGATCAACTCTAGACAATTATAACCAACAAATTATTAAGACTCTATATAATTTCCAATAATTGAACTATGCTCATATAATTCAAGTTTCCAACTGTGCCAGTATATTACTAATTGGTTGTGCACTCAAAAATTACTAATAATCTATTTACTCAATTTACTAGCAAGTGGTCTATTCCAATTCTATTAAAGACTTTAGATTGGAAAAAAAAAATAATTGACAAGATCATAGATCAAATTATTATTTAGTTAAAATAAGGAAATACTAATTTAGACCCATATTTATATATTCCCTCAAGGAATGATAAGAATTGACAAAACCTATCTATATTTATAATTCATTTTCAAAATACTAACTAGTTTCTTTTTAGCCTCTATTGATTATACAAATGAAAATAAGGATAATAATAATGTTAACAAAAAAAGCAACATATCATTTATTAAATACTAACATCACTAATCTAAATGATATCTTAACCTAAGCAAATTAGTCATGTTAAAAAGATAATGGTATAACAAGCAAAAAAGTTAAACACTAACCTCTTTAACCGTGAGGCTTTTCAAATAAGACAAAGCCTTTCTTTTTTCCCTATTCAAAACACTAAATGTAATAAGAGTGTATAAAACTTGTAAGTGCATAAAATGGTAGTATAAGGTATTTATACTAGCTTAAAGTCTTCTCCTCATATAATTTTGATTGAAAATGTATTGGCTAATAATATGATTTTGATTAAAAATGTGTTGGCTAGTAACATAGCTTTGAAAATAATTGTAAACTTACTTGAGTAAGATTAAATAGGTATATGTATAGCCATTTTTTACTACTTGTACAAGTGAATAATTTTTACGGGGTTTACATGAGCTGTTACCACCTCTCAGAAATTGTCTCTTACTAATTTTTGTGTTTAAAAGCTTACTATAGGTTCCTTAATCAGTTTCTTTGGTGTAGAGGATCTTTCTTACCAAGTTAGATATAAGCTATTATGAACAAGTAAACCATTGACCATCCGACAAATAATCCAACCGAGTTGGCTCGTATATTTGCTAAATGAGTTTGGTTGGATGATTGATTAATCACTACAAGTCGAATTTCAGACTGGGTGTGAGTTACATAGGACTGATTAGGTGTTGGGATCCTACAACTTATTCTAGGGCATTTCACATCTTTGGCTACAAGCTTTTTTAAATTGACAAGTTCTATTGTGGCAAAAGTAAAACTAATGCAAAGCATAACAATACGCATTAAAAAGAATCTTTACAAATTATATCTAACAGTATAATGAACACTCAGATTTTGGGCAACTCAAAGAATTTTTTCTTTCTTAATGATGGGTGGCGAACAATAGCAACTCTCATAAGGATATACATGCTCTCGTAAGTCTGGTAAAATCACCATCTTGTTCTATCCGTTTTCTTGGCAAGCTTATAGCCACATTGTTTGCTTTCTCTATGTAAATTTCAGCAAACAATTATTCTTTGGAGAATATAGCAGCAGTTCAGAATGAGATTTCAAAGTTGACTTGCAAAATAATCAGGAAAAATACCCAGCATTTCTCCTTGAATCGTTCCATCATTCTTCAACTTAATTTCAAATTATAATATAATAATCATCTTCATTTTTTCTGAAAACAATCAATGTTTCGTCGGCATGTGAGAGGACCTCGTGAACTGCTGTCAGCAGGTCCATGGACTAAATAAATAAAACGCCAAAATAAAGTGCCATAAGAATCAAAAACTGATTCCATGTATGAAAAACCTATTTCCTTTGTAGACAAGTGACGACTCCTCGGCCCCAACACACCACAAATGGCCTTGCAACTCCAGATCTCCTTTAATCCCTGCAGTTTCTCTAACAAACTTGAACAGCCCAAGAGGCCTATCCATTTGCTTAAACGCACCTCGAACCATCTTCTCCTCATTCGATGTCAAAATCTTCCCCATGCACAAGCACCACTTATGCTTGCCCCCATACTCATAAACCCCTCCACTAACATCTATTTCTATATCCCTTATACAGCCACAAAGATAGTGCATGAGAAGAGTGAATAAGCACTTTGATGAGTGGCCCAATGTCTTTGTCAGCTTCTTCTGCACCAAACTCTCTTGGTGCCGAGTCTCTTTGTAACCGATATTCTTATCTATCAACACGTCCTTAATCTGGAAAAGCCCTTCCCTCATGATATCAAGCTTTTCATAGTGAAAAAGCAAATCTTTATCATCTCTCAAGCAATTTATAAGGTCACTAAACATCTCGAGAACATCATCCCATTGACTTGACACATGGCCATTCATGGGCTTCAGCCGCATCCATGAAGCAGAACCTGGGTCATAAGCAACAGAAGAATCTAACAATTTCAAACAACTCGACACAATTTGCAAACCCATTTTCGTCCCTTTTGTCGGTGTTTTTAAGATTTTGATATCATTTTTCAATTCTGTCAATATATCCATGAGGGCACCTGCCCATATCTGGTGCTGAGACACTTGCGGGCAAATTGCTAGGCGCACTAACTTTCTCTGCTGGGCCGAAATATCTAGAAAGTTGCATACCTTGGTCAAGGAATTCACAGTCATGGGTTTTCTTTCGCTCGAGTTTTTGAAACAATTACGTGGTATACACTCATTGTTTCTCAATGCTTGCTCTGCTGTAGCAGACCCAATGAAGGCCCTTGCAAGAAACTTAAATCTATGCATACTTTCTTGGAGAAAGTCATCAACCACTACGGTGTTGTCACCAATGTTGATTAAACGTCCATCGATCAAATCTACATTTTTCAACAAGTGGGTAAGTTTTATAATCCCTGGAAACACACTCTCATTCCATACAGACACATGATAGAACACTTCCCTCCGATACATAGCCACATTCGTTTTCACTCCACCATAGTTTTTGGAACAAAAAAGGTTTTGCATTCGTATATAGGCCATTATTCGCATTCAATACCAGTCACCCCAAATTTCCACGCTCATTAAAACATCAACAAAATTTTATTGTTTCAAGTGGGTATTTCTATGGGACATTCTATCGAACACATTGGCTGCATTGTACGGAACAAGCCATTAGCTCCGGTGCAACAAAAGAATAAATGAAAATTAATACCTTAATGTTTTTTTCTTTTTGGGTAATTTTGATGCAGTAATGTTACTTACAAGTTACATAAGCAGGTCTGAATTTACTGATGGATAAAAATACTGGAAATTGATAATAGGTGGCATAGAGCAGGTTCTACTCTTTTCTGCTTCTGCTAGAGAACCAGAATACCAACATTATAAATAAGGTAATTACACCATTGGTCCCTATCAATGTTAATATATTCGATGTTAGGAAATAGTTGCATGCTTGCATTTACAAAACTTCACATCATTGAAACACACATTATGGAGACTGGGTTAGAAATTTGTTAAAATTGAAATTTTATTCAAGATTCAAATTCATGTGAATGGAAATTAAATTATTTAGGGACGAATATTGGGGGTTTATGATTTGAATTCGGCGGGTAATTCTGCCTTCCTACGGGTTCCCCGCCAACCCAGTGACACACGACTCCCACGGCCCATCCGTATGGGGGCTTAAGACGATAATTTATCTTCTGTCTCATTTATAAAAACAAAATTATAATTATAATTATAAATTATTAACTATTGACAAGACCAACACCATATATTTTTTGAGATGAAATATACCTTCGTTTTTGGATTTTCAGTTCCATTTGGATATTTCATTTTACGCTTTTGATCCTTGAACAATGATTTTTCACATGCTAAACAGTTGCCATACGATCAATGCAATGAATGGTCACGAACAGAAAGTAGATACGTGTACAAAAAAGAAACCTCTACATGATACATCATAATGGCAGTTCCGAGAGCAAGGAGTGGGCACGGCCTTTCCTAACTTTTTTTTTTTTTTTTTTGATTGGGTAGTAACTAAATAATAAAAATATTCTTTCAACTTGGGTTGGGTTTGTAGTTTAAAAACTGCCTCTAATCCCTGTGTAAGATTATGGGCCTGTTATTTATGTACCCAATCATTTGATCGAATTATTATAGGCCTATTTTCTTATCATAATCAAGTGGTTTACGACTAGGGATGGCTTCGAGTTTGAGTTTTCGAGTTATTCAAGCTCGAGTCAAATTGATTGAGTTTTCGGTCGAATTGGATTCAAGTGTGAGTCCAATGGTCGAGTTTGAGCTCTGGATGGAAAAAAATCCGTTTAGATTTGAAATCGATCTTCAGACCAAAACAAGTAATGACTCAAGCTCAAACTCGAATTCGCTAAATCACTGAGTTGAGTCTTAAACGAGCCGAGTTCGAGCTTCATTTACCACAACCAGCACAAGTTCAGTTAAACCATGCACGTGGAAGAGATCTCCAAACCATTTTCAAACACCTTAGGCAAATAATTTATTCACAATCATATCAACTATAGCAAGGGTACACCTACTTTGTTTCCCAAACGCTGTGAAAAACAATGCGGAAAACAATCAAAGTAAACAATTTTACACAAATGATTTCATCTTCGTCAATAGCAAAGATACAATAAGCCTGGAAATTTATTGTATATCTCGTGAGGCTAGAAATACATCGTAGAATCAGTAGACAACACCACCACCTAACAGAACAATAAAGCAACCCAAAAAATGAAAACACCAAAGTACACGGACAAATGATTTGGTACGTGTTTCTTCAACAGGTCTAGATTCCGAAATGTTTTTTCTATTTCTGCCTCTTGTAAATCTTGCCCAAGAAGGACTTCAGCACTGCCTGCACGGCTTTGCTCGGATGAGCTTTGATCGAGGCTGTCAAGTTCTCGTAACTCTTGCTTTCATACTCGGCAAAGACGCCCTATCACGTAAGAAAACAAATATAAATTAAACAAAATCACTTTCGAACTTACTCGTTTCTAGAAAGTGATAAGTAATAAACAGTGGAATAGTAATTATTTTCAACGAAAGCTTGCTATCAAGTTTTGTACATGAGAGGCCTTTGAAGCTTCGTTTCCTGATTACGGACACAGCTAAGGGGTATCACAAAATATGGTTTTAACCGATGATCCAGTGGTCCAAAATTTTCGGGTCCCTTGAACTAGTATTTTCTATATTTGAACTAATATATTACTAGTAACTTCATCAAGTTGTAGAACAAGAAGAATGAGCTCAAACCTGAAGGTTAAGTTCGTTATAAAGGGCCTTTACTTTTGCCACATCATCTGGATTTACCTTCCCGTAATGATCCTGAAAGAACATCATACACAAATCAACGTAAAAAATGAAGTCCAAATGTTGCAGACAACAATTAACATACGGAACAGAAACATGAATTGGTAAAAGATGAGAAAATAGTTTCTTACACGTAACACTTTTTTCTGTTCCTCGCTCGATAGCTCCATTGCTGTCACAGCCAACCAAGAGCACTTGTAATCTTCTATATCCGTTCCGATCTGACAACACAAAGTACAATTAAGAACTCAACAATTGATATATTCTATTATTAATTAATAACTTTCATGGCGTAAGAATCTTATCTCACCTTACCAATCGTCTCAGGATTGCCAAAGCAATCCAAAAAGTCGTCCTAAAAGAGCCAAAAACAAATATAAATTGGCATATATGAAGTGACAGACTTGATGAACTTTCAAACTTCAATTAGCTACAGATTGCGAAAAGCTCGTAACAAAAATTACCTGTACTTGGAAGTATGTCCCCATCTCAACAAGAATGTACTTAACATCGGTGTGATCATCTAGATTTTCGCCCGCCATTAGCAATGCACAGGCAACCTGTTTCATTATGAAAAAAGTTAAACTTCTGGCTATCACTAATAATCAATCGTACAATGGAAAGTTCAGTGTGAAAATTGTGATGGAATCTAGTCAGAGTTTTGCTGGAAAGTAAGATCGTTAATGCAAATACTGAAAATATATTTTATGGTTCTTTCATGAATTTAAGAATTCTTACTAACCGGAAGATAAAACGAGTAGTATGCAGTCTTGTATTGAACAATACGGCGATGGCTGCAAAGATATAAAAGATGACATGTAAACATAAGATATAGAGCATAAAAGATTGTAGAGAAGAAAACCGCAGATGGATATCTTATTGCGTTCTCATAGATACCAATACATGACGAGAAACGTAGATATTCACTGATCTGATACTTACAGTGGCAATGTGTACTTGGAAAGATCTTTTTCTCCTTCAAGTGTAGTAATCAGATCTATCATCTGCCCAGAAGCAGTTTGAAACTCCACCTACCAAAATACGACAAAAATAATGATTTCTCATTGCGCTGAATATGCTTAGCAAGAAAAAGAACATCTTGAACAATGAAAACAGCCCCAACTCGGACCATGGAAAGTGAGCTACCTCATTGAACAAATCAAGCAAATCTACATAGTATGGCTTTTCTCTGAAGTGCTTTTTCAAGATTCTTGAGATGTGGTTACGAAGCAAAATCCCGTCATTTGCAGCAATCATACCAACCTACAGCAGGAATGAATAAGAACACAGCAAAAACAACCAATCTCTATTCGCAAAAAAATTGGAGTCAGCTATATGGAACCAAAACAAGATCACATCAGTCGTTAATGTGGATTTCATATGCTAATAGTTCTTATCTGAGGCTCCTTGCTCATCTATTTTGAATAAGAGAACCGACTAAACTTTTCATCATAAACCAAACACAGGGGTACCAGCACAAAAAAAAAAATGAAATCACAGTAGTTTTCAAACCTTGGGAAGTCTGAACCAGCAGGGCTGACCACGACGTGTGTGAGAACCATCCATAATATCATCAAGAACTAAGAAATAAGCCTGCAGCTGCAAAAAGCAAAGACTTATATGAGCATTTCAAAAGCACCAAAAAAGATAATGGGACATGAAATCACCAGATCCTCATCTCAACCGATACTGATAGCATTTTCTTTCGTATCGTACCCATTCAATGCACCATCCTAGAGCACTCGCGAGAAAGATTTCATCATCAGTAAGTTCCTTTCCTTCTTTGAGCAACTTATAGCTATCAACAACAGAGAGCCCTCTGTTCAGCTTCCCTGCAACAAACAATGTACCCGCCGATCTCTTAAAGGTCATTTACAAGATTATAGTACGTGGTTAACAAAATAAAAACTTAAAATAGATATTACATGAAAAGAATGTTCAATGCATACCTCCAGGTACATTATAGTCCAACATCTGTATGTAAAAGCCAAAAAGAGAGAAAACACAGATACGAGGTCAGGATATGGTGCATAGTATCTGAAATGTATATGCAAGAAATGGACATAATGAACTTTACGCCTGAACGGTCGTTTGCTTTACTTGACTATTACGCGTCCCGGTATTACTTTTTCAGTTAATTATCTTAGCCAGTTTCTGACTGCTCCTAGGGATGTTCATCTTCAGCATGCTCATCGTGTTATTTGCTACATTAAGGGTTCTTCTGGTCATGGCTTACAATAATCTTCTTATAGTTCTTTGGGGTTAGACTCCTTATACTGATTCTGATTGGGCCAATTGTCTTACGACTCGTCGGTCTACTACCAGTTTTTTTTATTAATTTGGGCTCTAGCCTGATTTCTTGGCATTCCAAGAAATAGAACGTGGTTTCCCGCTCTTTAGCGGAAGCGGACTATCTTGCTATGACTTCTACTGCTTGTGAGCTGATTTGGCTTTCAGCGTTGCTGCGAGATTTTCGGAATTTTCGTTACTCGGCCTATTCGTCTATTCTGTGACAACCGCTCCGCCGTCCACATTGCTCATAACCCTGTATTTCATGAACGAGCGAAATACATTGAGATTGACTATCATGTGGTCCATGAAAAACTGCAGCCTGGTTTGATTCGCCCTTTCCATACTCCTGCTCAGTTTTAGCTTGCTAATATTTTTATCAAACCCCTTGGCGGTAATTCTCATCCGCTTTTCACTCACAAGTTGGGCATTACGGAGATCTCCATATTCCGACTTGAGTGTCAGAGTTAGATTTTGCTTGTACAATTATATTATTTTTTATTTACCCCTTTGGTTCCTCTGAACGTGTGTGTGTGTGTGTATTTATTTATTTATGAGCTCATGCACCTTTTTATAGGTAAGCAATAAATTATTTTGTTCAAGCCCAATTAAAACAAATGTAGTCTATTAATTCTTTAGTTATTGCTCGGAAAAGAAACGCTGATGTGTAACACATATTGTACAAGGTTTCTCATTTGAGAAAATCCTATTTAATTATAACCACTGATGTGAACGCTGTAATTAGCATCAAATAATTTCATTTCTGTACATAAAAAAAAAAATAGCATTATACATTGCAGAACAACAACAAAAAAAAGGTAAACAAAACACAATTGAAAACGCAAATGGCACATTTTTAGAAAATCGAAATAAAAAACTAGGAATTATTTTCAGGAAATTGAATTTAGAAAGAAACCTTATCCACCCATTGGCGAGAATTATCGGTGAATTCGAAAGCAGGGTCGTTGAGAAGCTCCGATTTCAGAACAGAGTAAACTCCCAAAAATTTCTCTCTCAGATCCGCCATTGTTTCGCTTCACTTTCGCTTGAGCTTTGGCTGAATTTTAATATGTATATATATATATATATAATTATGTATGTTTGTATATATATATATATGGATTCTATTGGTTGATAGGAGGCTATGAATCTGCTGGTGGTGGGGAGGGGAGAGGATTTCATGTCCATTTTCTTGGCATGTTTCCAAAAAAAGGGATTTTTTTTCTTTCATTTTTTACAAAATGATTATTGTGAAAATTTTAGTTAATTTATAACGATCTCACTAATATTTTTTAAAATTTATTTGTAAATAGAAAATAAAATAATATTTCTAATGTTGACTACAACATCGAATATTATTTGTATAAAACAATGCTAAATGAAATTTGAAAAATATTACTGGTATCATTATAAAATTAATTATTTTTATTTATTAATTATTTTGAGAAAATATAAAAATAAAAATATTTTTTTAAAAACATGACAAGCTACTGATAACAAAACGGGAGACAATGTCAATCTGGCAGGAGAAGGAACAAAATTTTGGAACAAAAGAATTCGGAAAATTTTGTAATTTTATTTGAAATATTATATTTTTGTGATTAAAAAATTATTCTCTAGTTTTTGCACCTGTATAATGAGTGTTGGTCACCCTTGTCCCAGTGAGTCTGTATGCACAATTTTTGTTTTTTTGGTGGCAATATTATCCTTTTAAATATTTTTATTTTTTTATTATTAAAATAATTATGTTCTTGTGCCTCGGGCCAATAATTTTCCATTCCATTTTCAATACAATCCCTTAAATGCGCCTCAGAATATCAAGGTAACACCCATGTCATAATGGCTTACTAATTTCATGTCATTCAGAATGGGCTACAAGTCAGCTTCGGTCTCGAAAAATTTAGGGATTTGGGACGGAAAAAAAGATTGGATCAACAGTTTTCAAAGTAATCAAATCGAACAAATTAAATTAAAATATCTAAAAATTTTACCTTTTAGATTTTATTTTTAGAAAATAAAGTATAATTTAAGATAATTTAAAATTTTTTAGTTGATCAAAAAGATATAGCGGTTTATTAATTAAAAATATTGAAAGCTAAGCAGTAGAGATTAAATGCCTCTGAAATCCATATTGATACAGCAAAGACTAAAAATATATTATATCAATTGGAAGTAAGTTCATGAAAAATTTAGAAATTTTTGGAAATTTTTAAGCCCGAGTTGATAAAAATAGGTAAAATATTATATATTAGTATAAAATAAAATAAGCATATAAACATTAAATAAAGCAAAAAATTTTGGGCCTATATAATTTTTACAATTTCTCTTCTCTCTCTCTTGATCTTTCTAAAAAAAAATTAATAAATAATAAAAAAATTAGGCACACTAGAATTTTTATGCCCAGGGCATGGCCTTGCTAGCCTTGGGTTAGGGTCGCCCTGTACATGGTATTTTTATAGATTCATACTTATTGAAAATTTTGTATTAATATTAATATAAAATTTAACGTCGTATATTTTGATAGAAAATATGTTTAAAAAACTTACATATTTATATATATATAATTTTCATTCATTTCATAATTCTTCATTTACTGCATCATTTTTTAAAATGATTTTGCTTCGTTAATTTAAAAATCAAAAGGAAAATAGCATTCTAATTTCAAAACACTAATTTCTCGTTATGAGTGTGTGTCGCGTGCTCAGGCCACGAGATGAACGTGGCACACCCTCGTCATACTAACCGAAAATAGCATCTTAATTTGGAAATTATATTTTTCAATAATAACTTTGTTTTTTCTATTAATTTTCGGCATAATATGCGCACATGTAATTAGATCTCATGACAATTCTGATTGCAGAACTAGTTTACCAACTTCTAAATAGATATGGAAGGCGTTTTTGCTCCCAATTATCATTCTCGTTTTTGTTCTCGCTCCGACTTTTGCATCCACTTTTATAGTTTTTTGAACTATAAGACTGACGCTATAGCTCTCACTCCGCTCCCGTTTTAGGTCACCAAATTCATGGGCCTAGGCTCACGTAACCTTTCCAAATTCGAGAATCGTCGAATTTTTGGGTATTTCGTGCCTAATTCGATATAATTTATAAAGACTAGCACTCTTATGTTCACAAATATTATATACTAGCCCTTATATAATAATTACATAATACTATTATGTCTCAATTAAGACACTGTAAGTGTCATCAACTACAGTCTAGACAGTATGTTAAATTGTTAACATGTCATCAGACATCAAACATGAAAGCATCCTTAAATATTAGTTTATTTAGAAAGTGTTTCCAAATTTATAAAATATTACATACAGAAGGCTTAATTTATTTATTTTCTTGAAAAATCCCGGTAAAGGGGTTCCTCAAAAGTTTTTGATTTTATATATAAAATTTATTAAAGTTTTCTTGGTCAAACGGATCGTGGGCACCCCTTGCCCTATTTGGATCCGTTCCCAATTATAATAATTTAGTTGTTAGAATATTGTTTTTTTACGTATTGAGGACTGTTGGGTAATAATTTAGTTGTTAGAATATTGGTTACTTAGACATTGAGGACTGTTAGGTAATAAATTAGTTGTTAGAATATTGTTTGCTTGCATGTTGTGGACTTTTGAGCTAGCGTTCTATTTATTAGAAAGAGGTATATTATATTATTTATTACTTTTAATACATCTCCAGTCTTGCATTTATTTAAGCAAATTGAGTAGAAATTAATTTTTTTTTAAATTGGGTAACAGTGAGACTTGAAATCTTAAACTTAGAAGTTTTGTCTCCTTCAAAATTATATTATGTGATATGTAACTATCTCACGTAAAAGCTAAAACTTTTAAGGATATATTATTATTTACTTTCAGTATTAACTGTCCATTTTAAAAAGATCATTTTTCTTGTATTGCCGAGTAGCAATAGTCATGCGTCACGTCACGTACAAATAGGTTTAGACATTAATATCTCAACAACGGTTGAAAAAATAAATAAATAAATAATAATAATAATAATAATAATAATAAATCTTTCCAAAATATCCAATTTTCTATTTCTTGGTTTAAGGTGGTCATATTGACCCTGTCCAAACACCAAAATAAAGGAGCACAAACTACAAATATATACTTCCTCTGTTTCTTTTTAATAGATGATATATACTTGGATATAAGAATTAAAGTAATTATTAGTTAAAAAAAATTAAAAACTAAAATATCCCTAATCATTAGCACCTCAAAAAATTGAAGTCAAAATCTAATCTCTCTTAATAAATTTAATGAAAAGGGTATGTTTGGAAATAAATCAATTTTTTACATTGGAAGTGTCAAATAGTCACTTATTTAAGAAAAAAATCTATTTTTCTTTATGGTCAATTAATAAAGAACTGAGGGAGTAAATGCTAACAGTAGCTTGTGTACGAGGGAATGCGGTTCAAAAATTCGGGCAAGAACAATCTCCCTGTTTATATTAATGGAGGCCCAAAAGTTGGTTATGTACGATGGAAAACTTGAGTCTCACTTGGGACGACAAAATCACCCTCAATTTCAGGTAAATACACAAATCTAATTTATATCAAGGACCACTGGTAAGAGCATTCCCACCAGTTTTTCTCATTTAATTTTTAGATCACAAAAAGTCATTTCTCTTACAGAAAGCCATATTATAGAGAACGTAGATACTTGTCGCCTTCAACAATCGCTTAAAAATACTGAAATAATCATATAGGAGTATCATGTAATAAAATACAAAAGTATGCCCTAATTTGAACTAGAGTTTTTAAGCTATGGTGGAAAAAAAAATAATATGTTTTTGATACAAAAATTGTGAATAAATCTATAGTAGCAAATTCAACTGAGATCTCTAGAAAAGACTGTTGCGAAATATTTCTGATTCTCAATTGAGAAATTAAACGAGACAGTAGAAAGATGAAAGAGAGACTGGTGGCAGGAATGCTCTAAAAATTCATTAAATCTCAATGCAAAATACACAAATTTTGCCACATAAGTAACAGCAACAGCATCATAAGACTCTCCAAATCAAAAAACAAGAACGAACAAATTAGCCGGATGAGTAACAACCGAACAGTGTAAGCATGAAAAGACACATAATCACAGTTACACTAAGCGGAGGATTACCTCGACTTTAAAAGGACTTCGCAACCCTAGAATGCGAATTGCAGAGAAGAACGATATATATATGTATATATATATATATATAAAGAGAGAGAGCAACAAAATGCCATTGCTCTACTGCGAAAGTCACGAATACTCCATGAGGCACCAACAGGCCATGACACGTTAATAGCAACACGAATACCCATGACATCAATACGAATGTGCCACGACACCAACACGAAAGCCACAAATATATATATATATATAGATATCCTACGAAAGTAGTAAACTACTACTACTATAGTACGCCACGCGTCCAAAATGCCACAAATGCTACGAATACTATGAGTGCATCTCATACACTACGAATGCCTCGAATGTCACGAATGCACCAATAATATATATGTACATACTACTGCAATGATATATATATATATATAACCAAAGTAGTAACAACGACTACCAATATGTCTCGATTATCTATGCTATCAGTCATAGATTTAAAATTTAGACTATACGAGTCCCTACTATATAAGTATGTTATTTATTTCTTTAAAGTTATTTTCTTACATGAAACTAATACCACATGTCTGAAACCTACAATATGTCAAACATGTAAATATACTAACGAATATTCCAAAGTATATTGAGGTCTTGAATCTGCCCATACCTCGAATGTATCCAAAAGCATTATCGGAATGCTTCTTTAACAATCCCGAATAGCCTCGCCTATGACGCCCGAAACACCACTTCTTGTGCCACCAATATAACTGAGCTCTATCACTCGAATGATCATGCCCCTATACATGAAAACAGTCTATACAGCATAAAGAATATATTTCCTACTTTTATTTAGCCAAACAAGAAAGTCACAAAAATTGAAAAATCATCCCCGAGAAAACAAAACGATAGAAATTATATCAACACATAAAGAATGTAATGGTAAGTAGAAAAAGTATATGCCTCGAAGCCAAACAAAGAATGAAACAAGATGAAATTGCCTGAAAACTCCCGAAGCTTCAAATCCCAAAATGATCAACCAAACGAATTCGGATCGCATCGAACCTACACATAGAAACGATCCACACATGATGAAGAAGAAGAAAATCCAATTTATTTCGAAGTACCCAAAAGGCACAAAAATTGAGGAATAAAAAATGAACAAATGAGAAACAGAAACTTACATCAAAATGTTCTCCTTGTGACGTAG
>MKEJ01040565.1:0-11156 GCA_001753735.1 Embelia ribes
TATGTACACTAACATTACCAAAAAAAAAAATGTATGCATGCTCCAAAATACAAATTATCATGTTCATACTCCAAACCATAATGTCAATTGCGAAAACTTTTATCCGAAATTTCCGGGACATTACATATACTCTCAGTAAGTTAATTCAAAAATTAAAATATTTTCGATTCCTTACAACTAGGTATGAAGTTTTGACATTGCGTTTTGACATGATATTTTAGTACTCTTGGAAATAATATATTATTGACGTATCTACAAATTAAGGGAGAGGGGTAAAAAACAATTTATTGTACTAATAAATGTTCATTTTCAAGATCAAATGATATTTTTATCAACTATTGAGCAAGCCGGGACGACTATATTCAAGTAAATTTCGTAAGACTATAATAGGCCTTCCTTCTCTTCTTCAAATTTTCACTCCGGAAAGGATTAAAGGTTCGTTGGTTTGTTTTGTTGCAATTTTTTAGTAAAAATACTAGTTCTTTTTGTCAAGAAAAAACAAAACAAATGCATATAGATTAAAATTCTACATCTTTATATAAAAATAGCAAAAAGCTTAACTTGAAAGTCGAATAATCAAATACAATTCAATTTTGATAAAATAGATGATAAATTTGTGTTGCCATCAAACAAGCTCTTGTACTCTCATTACTATCATGCTATGGGCCCCAAATTTCTTGACTTAGCTCTAAATTCAAACTACTTAAATTTCCCACTTTGCAAAACCCAGATTTTCAGGCATGAATTGGAAATCAAAGAAGATTTGATTTAAGATCTTCAAAAAAGTTGGTAAAAAAGAGTAAAACCCTACGTTAGATTTGTTTCCACTTTTTTGCAACATCAATAGGTTAAAACTCGTTCCATATGCATAAAATATAGAAAGAAAACAAAGTTCTATTTTTCTATTAACCACTTGCCACACAAGCATATTTTCTCTATCAATGGGAATTATCTAGCTGAATTGCTCCGGAATATATATAATTCTACTTAATTAAAAATGAATTTTTTAGGATAACATTGTACTCATCTTTAAGAAAAAAATAATCATTTGAACAGCTGCTAGTGTGCACATGAAACAGCTGCGAGTAAAATTCTTATTTATTGACAATTTATGAATTCATGCACAATAAGTATATTAATGTACTAGACATGTGCTGGTAATGTACTTTTTAAGTAGGATCCAAATATTTACAGTCATTATGTCATGTATCCAAAAACCGTAATATATGCGTTCGGTGGTAAACAGAAACATTTCTCAAAAGCTATTTCAGAATGAGGTTTAGCAATATGTTTTCAAATGAACAATTTGGGACAACGTTTTATTCATTTTGAACAAGAGATCCCAATAAATATAAACCGTACTACAGATTTTTGGAATCATTTTCGAATTACATGGGTGGTCATAAAATTATCCACATTACAAACACCATCAACAAATTGAAAGAATTATGTTCTTCTAGAGAACTATTTTGAAGAATTGAGACCACAAATAAATGCGGACCATTGTGCACTTCCTTTTTTTTAAAACAAAATGACCATGCCTAAATTAATTACTTAAGCAATACATATTGATTATAAAGAAGACCAGAAAAACGTCTAACAGTTTGGCGTCCCAATTTGTCAAATTATATTGCATCAAATAAAAAGCTAGACGCGTTGTACAAAAGTTGTGCCTTTAGCAAGGATGTCTGATGCCTTGTTATCTTCCTTATTATACATGGTTTATAACCGCAAAATTGAAGACATGAAGTAACTGCCGGATATAATTAAGTATTGTCCGGTGAAGCGTTGATCCCTTGCACCTGGAAAGTAAATTTAATAGAGTGATAGAGTCTGTGTCTATCAAAACGTGATTATATCCAAATTGATTATAATAAGAAAGTCCCCATTTAAGAGCCGGCTAGCACATTTTTCTTTCAATATACAAATTAAAGAAGACAAAATAAGACAAGAAGATAGCAATAATCCCCAATACCTTGAATATTTTGCTCCGTTGTTGGTGAAATTGTTAGTATCCGTACATATAAAGTTTCCTAAATTTTGTCACCAGTGTTGGACAGAATCTACTAAGAGTCCACTGAAATATGATAGTGTTTTTGACCTAATTAAGCCTCTAATCTAACGTGGTATTGTAAAATAACGGTGCCATTGTAGAATGAAGTTATTTGATTTCACTTGTAGGTTTCGAAATACTTGCATATAATCTTCTACTAATACTAACATAGTGACGCCCCAATCTTTTCATACGACGGTTACGAACAAGATTCCACGTTTTTATCCTATGGAGACTTTGTTCATATAAACCCTAATCTACCTTAAAGAAATTGCACAATTAGTAAATTACGAGACAACAAAAGAACTTTGTACGATATGTATGGATTTAGTTCATTTTTTCATGTAAAAGTAAATCCTGAAAGTTCGGCACACTATAAAATTTGTGCTAAAAAAATAAATGAGTTATGTTGTTTTATTAGTTTAAATTTTTTGAAGTTTACAACGGAAAAATGGAAAAATATGAATTACACGTATAGTATAAGGAATTGTCAAAATTATGAGTATTTTTCATTAAATTCCACAACTTCAGAGGAGGAAAGTACTATACATACATTCATGCCTAGTAAATCGATTCCATTATTTCAAAAAGAAAAAAATAAACATGTATTATGAAGATAACAATTAATTTTGATGTTTTTATCGTAATTAATTGTAGGAAAAGTATAATAAGATAATAGGAAAAAAAAAAGGTTTTAAAAGTACTTGTAAGGCTATTTCTAAAAGCACTTTCAGAATACAAAAGTTGGATTGTCAACAAGCAATATGGTACTAGGCCTAAAGCTTTTCTAAGACCTTGATTAAAACGAATCAAAAAAACTCTCCACATAAGCTGATAATAATTTCTCAATGGTTTGTATCACATATGCACACCAGCCCATGATTTGTATCTATTTTCAATCGGCCTAACATAGTATGGCCCGACTATAGTGAACAATAAATCGAACGTAACCAATTATATTTTAACCGTATATTGCAATTGAATTCATATCAAATATACAATAATTAGTACTGTAAAAGTCATGAATATTGAGATATGAATTTTTATAAGTTTGACGCGACATGCTAAATATCTTAATTCAATTAATTTTTCTTCTGATTAAATTCTCTATAAAAAATTAAGGTTATCTGCATAACGTTTACTTAATTAAATAACTGATTTATAATATTGCACATGCCAAATTAAATTTTTATATACACAATTGTATGTACATATTCAAAATCTCATGGATAATGATACATCAACTTATAAAAATCGATAATGATGTGTCAATATAATATAGTCACTTATATACATAATTTGGTATTTTAGAATAACTAATGTTATGCATACATACTAACACGTATAAACAAGTTATATCTGTTTATTAGTGTATTCCAAAATTAGGCACATAATTCAGGGGCGGACGTATAAATTTAATCAGGAGGGAGACAAAGTTTTATATATCCATATAAAATTGGAAAATTAAAAGGCCATCATAATTTTTTAATCATATATTTAATTAAATTTATAGCACAATCATATTTTTATTCATTTATTTAATAATAATTCATTATAAAGTGATCAGTTTATAATTTTAAAATTAAACTTCGATTTTATCAAAGAGGGGGGAAAATATGACAATACATCTCATATATCTATCATATTTGAATTTGAATTTGTTTTTAAAATTACCAATAGTATAGTTTTGATTAAGCTTCTGCTAAAATAGGATTACAAAAGCGTATTGAAATGCATTAGATATTTTTATTATGTTCAATCTTTAGTGAGGGAAAAGAGAAAATAAATTAAAAAAAAACTCAAAAAAAGTTCAAACATCTTCAACTAATAAGGCTTGAACCTGACACCTAACTTTTGTTAAAATAATTGTGTATCATCTTTGACAAATAAGATAACTCATACTATTTACAAACAATATATACATATTTGATTAATAAAACTATATGAAACATGCATAATAAATATTTTTTTATTAATTCTAGGCCAAACCGATGGAGTAATTGTCTACCCTTGCTTGTGTATAAATCCGTCCATAACATAATTTTATTTTTTAGGAAGAGAGAAAGCATTGATGATGTAACTTATTTTGACCCACACAAGTATGTAAAACTTGCCGGTATGTATGTTATGGACAGCAATGATAAAACAATAATTTGGGTTTGCTAACTTTTTTACTTTGCCCTATTGGCCTTCGGATATAGTTTCCTGTTTCTTGTTCAATCATAAGTTTCTATGATTTCTGCTTCCTTTATTTTACGCTGAACTATAATATATGCATGAGTATGCGTATATCCCTTGTATTTTCGCATAAAAAATTATTCGAGTTCAATAAAAATATTAACCTACCGAAAAACTAATAAAGCATTGTCTTGCCATGGTTGAGATCTAGTGACAGAATCAGAGAGTCACCAGGAAAGGTTGGAATTCACATTTTCTCTGAAATGAGCGGTACAGTTACAGTACGTTGGAAAATTTGAAAGGAAAAATATAAGAAACCCTTGAAAAGTACGTCTGATAAATTTGGGAAACGTCCTGAATATGCCTACAAAAGGCAAGAAAAATGGCTAGAAAGCTTTACAAATACTATTAAGAAGTACCATAATATAATAGCAATTTTATAGGAAACTTTAAGAAACTTGACAAATCTATTTTCTTTCAAAATGAAATAAAAATTTAACATATATATGATGAAAATTAATTTCTGCAGCATTTTTATGCTAAAACAAAAACACTTACTTTGTGTTCTTTTTGACTAACATGCTCATTCAAAATCAAGTTAGGATTTACATGTACCAGTTTTTCACGTACTCTTAAGTTTGGGAAAAGTTATCCCATACTGGATATAAAAATTACACATGATTTGAATGCATTCGCATGTTTTGCACAAAATACTCATTTCCAAAAATTATAATTGTATCCGCGTCTCCTACTTTCTTATATTTATAGTGTTGGTGGTGTTGTAATCAAATAATAATTTCTGGATATAATAACAATAATAATAAACTGAAAATAACAGAAATTTTATTTCATTGATATAAATTTAAATTGCAATTAAATGTAATAAAATTACAACCTTTGAATTAGTTTGGCGACATAAATAAGACTAATTGAATTATATCCCAGACGAAACCACAGTTAAACCATATCTCATTAAACTCAATTTGCCACCACCAACTTGTTTCTGATTTGCACCGACAATAAAATCCTAAAGTATAACATCTGCTCACGATGCTCTGATGGAAGCTACAATCGGAGTAGCTTGTTGAGTTTTTTTATGGTATAGTACAATCTCTCAATATGGTAGTAGATGTGTGTGATGTATAAGTGCAATATATTTTTTAGAATAAAAAATTGGTTGAGAAATAACCTTTTTTATAGCCATGTAAATTGAGGTTTCCCTTCAGTCATAAAGTCCCCACTAGTAGGGAAACTGCTCACTTTTGTAATTTGTGGCTTTATTCTGCAGTTAATTCAGAGCGATAATAGCTTATTGTAACCTTTGGATTTATTCTACACTTAATTTTAGAACGTGAGTCAGCTAAAGGTTGCCACTAAGTATTAAAGGGTGTTTCTAGAAACTCTGGGTATTTTCTACAATTACTCGAAACTCTTTTCGAGTAAGACCATGGTTCTTTATAAATCTTACTCTTGGGCGGTCTTTTGAAAAAAAAAATTTTGACCCCCTTGAGCATGCTTTTGAAATCGTTTGTAAAAGTCATCTTGGAATTACTTTGAGCTTTGTCATGATATCCCCCTCGAGATTTGTCCCGCTTTATCAAATATATCTTGTTGGGATGAAATAAATTTTTTCAACATTTATAGGCCATTTGTAAATTTTGATTAAATAAGAGTTTATTTTTCGATTTAAATCACTTTCCTCAACATTAACTTCTTTCAAAGCGATTGTCATTTTATTATTTTCATCTTTCAAAACTTTATTTTCATTTTTAAATCACTCAAATTATTTCCCAACAATGAGACTAATTTTCTTAAAATTTTATTTTTGAGACAAGCTTTTTAAAATTTTGAAATAATTCATCAAAAGTTTCTTGTAGTTCATGTTGAAAAAAAAATTTCATTATCAAGATTATTTACGTCATCGGAGTCACCATTATATACTATTAGACAAAAATTAGCGGGTGTTACTTCTTCTTCTTCTTCATATGAGTTTTTTACATTGCTTCCCCAAGTTCATATCATAATCTTGTTCTTCTTCTTCATATGAGTGTTATACATTGCTTCCCCAAGTTCATATCATAATCTTATTTCTTTCTTTTATTTCTTTGAGCTTATCAGAGCACTTGGTTTTGATGTGACTTGTTTTCTTATAATTGAAAAAAATTAACTCGTTTATTTTCGAAGAAGACTCACCTTTAAAGTGCTATCTGTATTTTGGTTGATCGCCTTTAGATATTTCCTTTTTGTATAATTTTCTTACCCTTTTCTTATTTCACTCCGTTATCTTGTTAAAACATCTAGTGAACAAGGAAATATTTCCTTCATCGTTTGATTTATTACTAAAATCACCTATAATGGAACTTTTTAGGGCTATTGTTTTGTTATTGCAATCTTTTGTTTTCATCTCATTATCCTTAATCATTGTCATCTCGTGTATGATAAGAGAGCCGATGAGTTCATCTACGTTGAACTTCTCTAAATCTTGAGTTTCAATGATTGCGGTGACTTTCTCATGTCAAATTTGGGATAGCCACCTTGAGATCTTCATAATTTTATATTTACTAGAAAATACTTTACCCAAAACAGTTAAATCATAAATAAAAGTGGTAAAGTATGCATGGATTTTAGGATACGGTTTCATTTTTTTTCATTAGAAATAATTTGTAGTCATGCATGAGGAGATTTATATGCATGTCTTTTATTGGACTTTCACTTTCATGGATAACTTATAATTTAACCCATATTTCCTTAGCGATAGAACAAGCCGAAATATTGTTATATTCGATTGCATCAATTGCATAAATCAAAGTGTTCATTACTTTGGTGTTAGCCTTACAAACTTTGATTTCCGTGCTTGTAAAATTTTTAAATTTTTTACATCCTTAACTTTTTTTTCATTTTCTTCTGTGGGAAATTCATAACCATAAGTAATACTTTTAAAAGTTTTTTGCATACGTGTTTTCCAATACGTGTAATTAGTTCCGTTGAAAAATGGTATTTTTGTAACAGATTATCTGATTGAACCCTAAATGTTCAGATTTTTATTTAGTAAGTGTACTAAGGCATTGTCGTAGTTTTTTCAGTAAGAACTTGAGTATCGAATCTCTCGAGGACTCTTAAGCATAACAGAAATCTTAGAAAAACTCAAACCAAACTATCCTATTGTCGGAATTCATTTTCATAGATTAAAATTATATTAAAACTACTCCTAATTGCTCCATAGATTTTCCCAAACCGGGAGAGGGTTTATGATTACTAAAATGCAATTTAACAAATAGAAACAATAATAATAATAATTAAAGTCTTACCTATATTGGGAAATCAAATAAATTAGTTTTCTCCCGTAATTTTTCTAATTGATGAGTTTCAATAAAATTTATCTAGAAAATCATTGATATTTATAATCTGGTTTATTTCTACCTAGGGTGTCATCGGGAGTTTATCAGGCTCCATAACTACGCCTATATAATTTTTAAATTACTCAGATACGTTTAAAACTCTAGATTTTTAGACCGAATTAATTTTTAAATTAAGATTTATAAAATCATGCTTATCAATTAGGGTGTTAAGGGATTTCACTAATTTATTTTTACCCCCTAGGCAATAATAGATTTAGCCTAACCCGGTGACATTAAACATAATAAAATTTAATTGAGAAAATGCTAATAATGATATTACAACTAATTAAGAAAATAATTGTACTAATGATTAAATAATTTAATCAAAATAACTCACAAATTTTTATTAAAGAAGAATAACCAAATTCTCCAATAATAAGCTCCCATCCGGTATCAACAAAAGCCAACACCAAATGCAATCTCCACCAGTACAATTTTTTAAAAAGAACCAAAAGAAGAAGAAGCAAACAAACAAAAAAACAAGACGTGAAATGATGAGGTGGTGCTTTCGCTTTTTGTCTCTCCCTCCGTATATAGCCTCTTAAAAGACCAAAACCAAGGAAACAAAATAAGGAAAAAAATAATACTATGGTTCAGACATTTTACTATAACTGTTGTAAGTATGAAATTCAGTCATTAAATATACAAATATTATGCACTGCACAAACACATCCCATCACATTGATGTATAAATTCTCAATTTGTCTATAAAATGACAGATGGAAGAAGAAGAATGGCGCAACAATGAAATGCTTAGCAGAAGCGCCCAAAAACAAACCCAGAAACAAGGCATAGACAGAGAGAAAAGAGTAGGAAAATATTGGAGCCAATTTTGTCTATATTTTCAGCTTTATTTATCATGTTGTAATTCCCCTATTTCTATATATAAAAATATACACCGATATTAGTCATATGAACTAGACCAAAGTTAAATTTGTTTTAATGTGAGACTAAATCACATAAATCTTGATATTTTATTTTACTTACTTTTCTTTCCTGTAAATTATTATATTTATTTTTTGACATGATTCATAAAACGTTATCAACACGATTTTTTAAAGAAAAAATATTGTAAGACTCTGCAGAAAATTTTATAAATTTATCAAAATATATATCTTAAATTTATGATATATATATATATGTATGTATGTGTGTGGATGGTAGCACCATACTATCTGTATTTGTAGCTTTAATAGTTACGAATTCAATAAAGAAGTATTTTACATTGGCCATAGGCTTTTCTATCAAATTTCATTTGGAACATACTACGTAGTGGCTGTAGTTGTTTTGTTTTTCTAGTATAAGCCATGAAGAAAAAATCAAGCACGCCATGTGTGTGCTTACTTCAAGTATAGGAGCAATGAAATCTAACAAGGAAGGCAATTTTATTATTTTATAAAATATTTATCAATAATAAATTAAATACTAATTTGCCATACTTTCAGATATTGTAGTATCATACTACTCCATGAACATAATATGTGAAAGAGCATAATTGAGTGTGAAACGATGAAACGTTATCACCACCTCTCGTGGCCCATTGACAAAACAAAAATATAAATAAAATCACAGTGGGGCAACAAAATTTTAAGCGATGGAGCATGCTACCCAAATTTTTGCCGCTGTATGAGTTTTAATATTTTCAGACATAAGAAAGTATTATTTCTACTTGATGTAAATTTTTATTTAATAATATAAAGCAATTGTCCCAAAAAATTTATATATAAAATTTAGAGAGGAACAAAATAATTGTCTCATACATTTATATATAACTTTGTTTTAGTCAATGGCATGACCCATAAAATGACAGATGGGGTATCCGGTAAAGTGAAGAAAGAAAAAATAAAAAATAATAATAATAAGAGTGGTTAAAAATATGGTGGTACTATGCTACTCCACGAGTAAAGCAGCCCTCAATGAGTTGTTCAATATTACTGTCGTGGCTTGAAAAATGAGGATTCAGCAGATATAATGGGCAAGCGGATCAATCGTTGTCTGTGCCATCCAAATATTTGATGCTGCCCTTGCTTAAATATTTTTAGACATAAAAAGGGAAGTATTTTTATAAAAATTTTGAATATTAATTTTATTATTGAAATTTTATGGATTCGCCAAAATCTATATTTTGGCTACCATTAACTATCAAGTATAACCATCTTATGTATTTTAATTTAAGTGCTCTGGAAAATGGTTGATAAGAGGTTATTTTTTTACTTTTGATACGAAATAAAAAGTATGGCCCAGTGAGCAATATAGTCAAAACAAAGATGACTCAGTGAAAAAGAAATTGAGAAAGAAGAGAAATGCATTCGGCCAGTGCATTGAATTTCATATACAGGAATATCTCAATTTCAATTTATCATTGAGGTTAAATTAATATTTGTTTAAGTTATTTTTTAGGTAAAAAATATGAACATGATGGAGTAAGTCTAGGATGACTAACCGGGCACACCCGTATGGCTTAAATAGTGAATAATCAAATCTTCTGATACATTAATATTAATAAATAAGTACGCTTATAAGCCTAGCCATTTATATATTGAGATTTAATTTCTGACTCCAGCCTAGAGGAAATGAATTTATTTATGATAATCATCACTTTCACATAATTGGCACCGAAAATAAATATGATGACTTTTAAGGACTCCTCTGACCAGCTTTGTTATATTCCTTGGTGTGAATGGTAGAATGCGAGCGGTTGTAGATGGTGGCATGGTAGTAGGTGCAGACCCTTATCCTATATATGACATTTGTTTGGCATATTAGAGCTGCCCCTACATATGAATTTTAGTCAATACTGAGGGAGAGTCAAGATTATTCGCCCCCTTAAAGTTAATTGATTATGCCATTATTGTGAAGCGAAAGTAACTTAAAAGTATAATTTGTTGGAAAATATATGATTTTCCATTTGATTTTTATAAGATTGGAGCTCATGAAGGTATCAACTTTGAGTCATTTTTATGTGGAGTACACATAATATTTTTTACCTGTTATTGGGTAGGTTTTAAAGCTCATAACACAAGCTTCGAAACGATAATGGTGTGAATGAAAATTGGCTTCAAAGTGAAGTATGTAAAGGGGATTAAGATGAGATGTCTAAGTCTTGTGGGAATTATCCCACATCGACTAGACAAAAACTTCACATATTGTATATATACAATAACATGTGTTACTAGAAGATGTAATCTAATGTGACACATGCACATGTAGGTGGAAGCATCACACACGCGCGTCGTCTGTGCTGTGTTGGGCGGGGCTTGGGTTTGTGCTCCAGCCAGGCTGGGTTTAGGGCCTGGGCTTAGTAGCTGGTTGCGCATGGCGCGTTGGACGCATCCTTGTCCTTATCCGGTTCCAGGACTAGGTCAGGATCAAGGTCCGAGCTCAGTTGGGTGCGCATGTATGATTCAGCCCAAGTATTTTTAATTAAATACTTTCAAAAATTACAAAAAACCCCCATAAGTTTCAGAAGTTGCAAGAAAGTCCATACGACTTTTTGATTCTCCGAGTGTCTTCAATGCTGTAACTTT
>MKEJ01040567.1:0-20968 GCA_001753735.1 Embelia ribes
AATTTAAAATCCCACCCCCCTAACAGCATTGACCATGTCACAGGTACTCCACTCTGAATCCTTACCTGGGCATTTATCATAAGATTAACCTACCCCCTACTTGCTATCTCAATCACAAAGTATTACTCTTGCAGTAAGTCGACTAAGTCTACGTCCTCTAAAAAATCTTCCTCATCCCTTGGCTGCTTACTAAGATTAAAAAGAACATTCATTTGAGCCTTCATATTACCAAAAGACAGTTTCATGATTTCGTTCCTACAATTTATTATTGCATTTGACATAGCTAAGAATGGTTTGCCTAGGATAACTGGTATACGCTTAGAAGGGTCGGCAACTACCTACGTTTCTAAAACCACAAAGTCTACAGGGAAGTAAAACTTTTCTACTTGAACCAAGATATCCTCAATTTCTCCCCTAGGTACTTTTAAGAAACGATCAACCATTTGCAAAATGGATCCGGTTGGCTTGAGTTCCCTTGATCCCAATTGCTGATAAACAATATACAGGAGCAAGTTTACACTAGAAACCAAGTCTAACAAGCTCTGCCGGCGTGTATAAATCAAGAACTGTACTTAACTGTCCAGTGAGAAAAGCCCGTTCCTTGACATTTAGATTCCCTTTGACTGTGCATAATTATTTCAAGTATCGTGCATATGACGGAATATGTTTTATAGAATCTAAGAGTGGTATATTAATTTTTACTTGCAATAGGATTTCGAAAACCTCTTGAGTTGTATTTTTTTTTGGTTGAGACAGCCTTTGTGAGAAAGGTGGTTTGGATTTGAATTATGCAAGTTGATCCTTACCTTCTTTAATTCCAACAATATTTTCTTTTTCTAATTCATGTGTAACCCCCTTAGATAATTTATTAGGAATATTTTCATTTTGGGGTGTTATAGAAGTATTTTCAGGATTATCAGACTTTGGAATTTCAGGATTTATATTGGCTTCAGTTGGATCGATCGAATTTGGAATTTAGATCGAAGCCACTAAAATTTTTGGATAATCCCCCCTTTTTGGAATTTCCTTCCTACTTCTCAAAACAGTTAAAACATTTATTTGATAAAGTGCAATTGATCCCGAAGAATTGCCCCCAACAAACTGCACTTTTTTCGACGGGTATGGCTCGGGTCGTGTAGAGAATTTACCCTCACCGGGTTTGTGGAGAATTTTATTCATTTCATGTATTTCGTAAGCTAAGTCTCTAAGTTCCTTTTCACATCGCTCCCCTCTCTATAGTATCCATTCTTTGTTTAAGAATTGGAGATGTTTGCTTGAGTTGACGTTGGTGAAGGACTAGAAATTTTTGAGGCAGCCTAGGCTAGTTGGTTTGAGGCTGAGGTGCCTCATTCCCCCTTCCACCGGAATTAGGAGCTTGTGGAAACGAATTACTCGGATTCGAATTTTTGTACCGTTGTTGATTAGGGTATTGCTTTTGATTCGAATATTTTTGTTGATTGGAATAAGGCTATGTAGCTTGGAATTGGGTATAATACATATCCTTCATTAATATTTCCTGATAACAATCCTCCAATTTGTGCCATTCGTCTTAGCTAAAACTGCACAATATAGGCATTGATGGAGCAGATACTGTATTGGTTTTCCCCAATTCCACAACTTCCACCTTCTTTTGTAGTGTGACGTATTTTATTTTCCACTCATCCATTTCATTAAGGTGGTACATACCTATTTCCAATTGGGTGTCCTTTGCAGTATTAAAAGTCGCTTTTGCGATTGGTGAATCATCATAAATCCTTGATTCATCAGCTAATTCATCGAAGAATTGCCAAATTTTAGCAGTAGTTTTCTTAAACAAATTTCCACCGCACATAGCAGAAATAGTTTGTTTAAGAGTAGGACTTAAGGATGTGTGGAAGAATTTAACAGGATGCCATTTGTCGAAACCATAATGAGGACACAATCTTAAGAGATCCTTAAAACGCTCCCAAGATTGATAAAAATTTTCGGATTGGGAAAAGACGAATTGATAAATCTGCTATTGAAAGCGAAAAGTTTGTTAGTGAGGGAAATATTTATTGAGAAAGATAGTTTGCATCTCTTCCCAAGTGGCAATAGATTGTGGTGGAAGATAATGCAGCAATGTCATATACCTGCGTTTGAGTTTAATACTCTGTACTTATTGAGATAAAACTACATCATTCCCTAGTGTATTTGTTAGGTTCTAAATCTGCACGTTTAAGGAGCAGTCAAGTTTTTGGTGTTTTTGCCAGAGAATTTAATGAATTAACTTCCTCACCCTAATTATCCTAATTATTAATCTCTAAAATATTATTAAATTAAAAAATCACTTATATGCATAATCTGGTTTACTTCAACCTATTGTGTCATCAGGTGATTGTCAGATACCATAACTATACTTATGCAATTTTTAAGGTACCTAGATAGGTTAAAAATCCTAGATTTTAGATTGATTCAATTTTTAGATTAAGTTTATTAAAACCATATTCATCAATTATGAGTATGAGAGATTTCGTTAAATCATCTTCATCCCTTAGACAAGAAAAAAGAGCCCTACCCTAGCATATTAATAATGGAAATAACAATATTTGAATAGCAACTCATAATCAAACGATATAACTCGATGAGAGTGATGATCAATTATGATTAAAACAATTATAAACGAATCTAAAGTATGAAAACTAATAATTATACTTCTACTATGCAAATAAACTAACCAACAATATATAAAAATAAGCATAATCGATGAACTAGTTGATTGATAAAAGAACAACTCACAAACTTTTATTGAAATGTTGAATTTCCACAAATCTCCCAAGTCTCCCCCAAGAACAATAGAAAGAACAATAGAATAAAAAGCTCCCCCTAAATAATAAGATCAACCCTAATATAATATTTAAAAATTACCTATTCTAGAGTTTCTCTATTTATATATATCTAAAGCTGCATTTATCTGTTGCTGAATGAGTTTTTATATCGGCAGGTAGATCGATTCAACTGATGTTGGATCGATCAGTTTGATGGTTTGGATCGATCCAAGTATTCTTGGACCGATCAGATAGCAGACTTCCCAACTTTACATTTGCACTTCTTTAATCACTTTTACTGATTGGCAAATCTTCCAATGGCCCAGAATCGTCATTTTAAGTCTTGGAAATTCATGTATTTTCACTGTTATGTCAATTGCTTTGTAAAACGTCTAATTAAGCCTTTTGTCTGTAACAAATAAATCAAAACCCGTAATACCGAAATATAACAAGTTTCACACAATATGTGTAAGATAAATAACTTAAAAGTGTCGCGTTATACTATTAGTTAATACAGTTTTAAAGACTAATCAATATCCAAGATAGTTGGGGAAACAAATCCACATTGGAGTAACATGGTATTGCATAACGGAAACCAGAAGCAGGCGGCAACAATGATTAGAGCAGAGTTTGGCTTAAGTAAAGTGCTGACAAATAAATCATCTTGTTGATACCCATTGTTTCCCAACTAGATTGAAGATGAGGGGCCATCATAGTAACCCACTGGTTCCATTTGTCGTGAACTGTAAGCCAAGTTATGAGACCTTTGTGGGGGTTCTGGTCCTACTTAGTCCAGTGAAGGTGAGATAGGTGGTGAAGAAATTCACTATCATAAAGAATGAGATAGTCAGGGAGGTCAGAATTAAGGACAAAACCCAAAATCCAAGATGAATTGGATAAAGGGTTTGGAACAAAGTAAATAGAATAGGGGAACCTATTGCCTTTGGAATTTTAGGATTTATAAGTTTGAGTGGATCTCTGAGAAGAACCATTAAGAATCACAGTAAAATCAAAGAGTTAGAGAAAGCGATTGATAGTGGCTCTTTCTAATTTGGGGTAATACCTAGAAGAAAAAAGGTTTTGAGCATAAGAACTTAATCAAATAAGAACAACGTGGTTAAAGGTTAAGGTTTAAGTTGATTTATTTGCCTGATTTAGTTCTAAACTAATCAAGTAAGGGGGGCATTATCTACACCACTTATTTTAGGATATTAACTAATTATTAAGTATTCCAATATAAATGAACAATTAATTAATTTCTATATGATAAATAAGCAGCAAAAGTAAAGTTAATCATGAATAGTAAGATTAAACCCCGTAAAGGTACTAAACAAAAATGGACCTAAATATAAAAGGGTTACATCGATGAAGTCAAAAGATTTGTCATTAAGGATAATGTAAATGTATTGCTTGAAGTCAGAACTGATTGATAGGGAATGAAAAGGACTCAAACATGAAGGGGATACAATCTAGAGTCGACAAATATAACTAGATCAATCGGATTAATTGTATTGATGCATTAATCCCAAACAAAAAGCCGATAAAGGAAATGACAAAGGATTATTAGTACAACCAGGTTAAACCAATTATCACGTGTAACAAGCCATTATAGTAATAAAGTGGCCAATGTGACAATAATTAGTGGGATACGTGTCACACTAATGAAGAAATGTGGCAAAATGGTTGCACAACAAGACTTAAATATCTACCTTTGGATCAAGATCACACGGCCACAAATTAACAGGGGCAACTATGGCAGTTACACACATATTCTTATAAATAAACAACAGGGATCATGGAGAAGGACACCATCAACCACACCCAAACTCGGCCTTTATCTAGGAGTAGGCTTAATGTAGCTTTTTAGGAATAGTTTCCAACTTAGATTTTTCAAAAATTGTATCATTGTGCTCGTGGTAACCAAAGCCTTCAAGGTTGAGCAATAAAAGTTATTTTGTTATTTAGTCTTATTGTTGATATTACATCGATTAGCTATGCACTATTAAGGAAGGCCTAACACTAAGATAATACAACCACAATCCACCTTACTTGAGTGATCAAACAAGTCATTCCAGCACCAGTTTGTAAAAAATTAGTAAACAGTAGTACATGTTTTCTATATGCTACCACACTAGACTTTCATGTTACATACGTTTTACTAGCTTACGTGCACGGATGGTATCAAAGTTATCTCACATCAATCAGTTGTTATAAGATTAAACTCTTGTATATGATAACACGATCATCATATCCTTACAGACCAATTTTTAAGAATGAGTTATATCCCTATGATTATTACAATTATAAATTTAATATGATATCAGAGCCAAAATGACTTATTATTTGTTTAAATATAATTAAAAATAATTATTATTGACTCCACCGTTTATGTACACTTATTGGACTTTCGGAGTTTTGACTCGCTCATAAATGAGAGAAAGTATTAAAGTTATCTCACATCAACCAGTTATAAATTTAAACTCTTGTATATAATTACAGAGCCATCATCTCCTAACAGATCAGTTTTCAAATGTAAGTTCCACCTTTATAACGCTGCAATTATAAATTTACCATATTGTGCCACGTGAACACTGTAAGAACATGCAAGAATGAAATAACACTGTAATGTTTTTTAAAAATTACTCAATTATGAGATCAATAAAGATATAACTCTATTCAAGGATGTAAAAAAGGGATTCGACACTGGACCGACACTCTGACTCGGTAAGTAGCTGCAATGGAATGTGACAAAGGGCCAAAGGGACCCAACGATAACCAGTCAAATGAACATGCACCACTTCTTTCCTAGAAATTCATTTGCAAAAGAGTGGAACCCATCTTGCTACTCTTTCTCTAGTCAATGTTGGTCCCCGAATCCTCTGATCCGAACAAGATATGCCATGTTTGCTTTCCAACAACAATAGATTTAGTAAAGAAAAAAAAAATAAAAAAAAACACATTTTAATAATGTAAGAGACGACCACTATTGCTTGTTTGTGAATGAGAATAAAGTCTCTTTACATAAATTTTCCTAAGTACAAAGAAACATGAGTAACATGTGATCAAATTTTTTAAAGTGTTGATAAAATTTATACTGTATATATTTCATATAAACAGGGGATTGCCTCCAAGCAGCCCAGTTACCCAAATCTACATTGTGCAAATTTTGCTCAACTAGCACGATATATATTTTAATATTTTGGTAAAATCTGCATTGTACAAATTTAATATGTTAACTAGAGTGCAATCCGCGATGCGCAGATTGTGTGTATTATGTTCTTTTGTAGATCATATTAATTTTAATTATTTTATTAAATTAGTTTGATAAACTTATTTACAAATTTATGAAAGATTTATTGGTAGGATTTATAGTATGATAATATTTTTACGAAATATTAATATCTATTTTGGTTAAATTTAGGTATGTGAAAATCTTAATATGAAAAATATTTTAAAAAATTAATGTTGATTAGGATAATATTTAAAAAAAAATGTGGATAACCTTAGATTGGTAGAAACCAATTTATAAAAATATTTATTTACTAATACTATTTTCATTCTTAAATATAATTTTATTAATTACTATTATGATAAGTTATGCAAAGATATATATGTTTATTTTGGGGGATGTACATGATCTAATGTAAAATTTAATTTACTAATTTCTATTATGATAAGTTGGTATAAATGTATATTATTTTGATACTTTACATTAGGTAAGTTGATATATATGTGCATATAATTTTAATAATTTATATCATAGTAAGTTTTATCATTTTAATCATAATTTCATGTAATACATAATTTTAATAATTTTTTATTATAATAAATTTATTATTTTAAATCATAATTTTATGAGATACATGTCAAATAATTTTGCAAATAAATATTGCGAAGGGATAACTTTTATATACATAACAAATATGTCACTTGAGGCATTAGTAGAGCCTCATTGGGGATAGGAAAAGCCTAACCCTTACTCCAAATCGACTAATTTTAAATAGAGAAATGCTTTTCACCTACAAACTGTTTGCCTCTATCCTTATAGAAGGCGAAGGAAGATTATAATTAAGTTGTAGCATTATTTATTATGTTTTCAATAAATGGCAAGTGTATCATCAGAAAAGGTAACAAGAAAATATTTTGGTACATGAAATTGTTGGGAAAAGGTGGGATATGGTTGCAACTGTGAAAAAAGTACAAAAGATTCATGAGATCTTCCTTTGTTGTGACTTTTCTTGTCAACTTGCCATATATGATGGCTTCTCATCTCACTCTTATCATAAAATATGGGGCACAAAAAAGGAGAAAACCCAAAATAAGAATAAAAATAAAAATAAAAATAAAAATTAAAATTAAAATTAAAATTAAATTAAAAAGAAAAAGAAAAGAAAAGAAAAGAAAAGAAAAGAAAAGGATCCTTCTATTCTTCAACCCTTTTGTGTATATATATATATATATATCACTCTTAACACTTCACTTCCGTGGGATTTCAAAACACTCCTTAGAAATGAAATACCAACAAGAATATATTCATTTCCTTAGAAGCCTCACTCTCTTGCTACTAACCTTGTCAAATTCCAACTTTGCCCCACAAGTCTCGAGTAATTCCGTTTCCTTGAAAACACTACCCCTAGACGGACATTTATGCTTCGACGAGCTCCACCAAGCCGCTACGGACTTTGGAAACCGCTTTAGTTTCCTACCTTCCATGATTCTTCACCCAAAATCCGTTTCCGATATTTCCACAGTTGTCAGGCACGTCTGGCAGGCAGGTCCCAATTCAGAGCTCACTGTTGCAGCGAGGGGCAACGGCCATTCGTTGCAGGGCCAGTCGCAGGCCAGGGGTGGGCTCGTGATCAACATGGGCTCAATGAGAGGCAACAATATGAGGTTCGATACGGGAAAGTATCCGTACGTAGATGTTTGGGGTGGGGAGTTGTGGATAAATGTGCTTCAAGAAAGCTTGAAACTTGGGTTGTCACCAAAATCATGGACTGATTATTTGTATTTATCAGTTGGGGGTACTTTGTCGAATGCAGGGGTTAGTGGGCAAGCATTCAAGCATGGGCCTCAGATCAGTAATGTCCTTGAGCTTGAAGTTGTCACAGGTTTGTTTAAAAATTAAATTAAATTAAAGTTTTAATGGCACTATTATTAAATATCAAAATCACATGCACGTGAGACGTACCATCTACTTGATTCTCTTGTCAGAAATTTCAGTTTTCGTTTTCACTAATTGTTGTGTCGACCTGTTCAATGAAAGCAAATATAGAATTTTTTCAAGTTTTTTGTTGTTTTCATATTATTCCTATTTTTGTTTTACAACAGAAGAAAAACTTCTTGTGTAATTTTGGCTATTTCGAGGTCCAAGTGAACACGACCGGTGTAATATTATTAAAGCATTTGCATCAAATACTCTTAAAAAATTTCTAAAATATATAAAAAATAGATTCTATAAATCTTTATTTCTTATCAATAGCATCTTATTATCTATTACATTCTCTATTATATTAAAATATTATTTTTTTAATCACTCCTTACTTAAAATTCCACACACATCAATACATTTAATGGTGAAATTTAATTCTTTAATTATATATTAATAAATATTATTATTAATTTATTTTTCTTAATTTTAAATTTATAATTTAAATTTTAATTTAATTTATTAATTAGTTATATAAATGAAAAATATAAATATAAATTTTCTTAAAGAAAATAAAAAGAAAGTGGAATAGAAGTGATGAGATAGAAGAAGAATACGAATAAAAAATTTTATGAAAATTTATTATATAAATGATATAAATATAAATACAATTGCTTAGTAAAGAACTATTATCCCTTAGCATTAAATATTAAAATTTTATAATATAAATTTAAATTTAATTTTTAAGTAATATATAGTTTAAATATTACAATTTAAATTTAATTATAGGTTTATCAAATATAATAATTTTAAAAAATAATATTTTTTATAAATACTAATAAAAGTTGTAATTATTTATTTTTTAAATATAAAAATTATTTTTTTATACTTAATTTTTTGGTTTATATGTCGCATTTAGTAGTTCTAAACTTAATATTTTTTTCAATATTAAGTTACAATTTTAATTTATAATTATTTTTAATATTATATTATATTTTGTTTTTAGTTAATAATAATAGTTGAGTCACTGTGAGTGAAAGAATATATTAAAATTTTGGGTAAATTACAGTTTTCCTCCATGAGGTATCCAATAATTTCGATTTACCCTCTTGAGTTTCTTAATATTACACTTTAACATTGAGGTTTTGTGAATGACTTGATTACCCTCATCAGACTTCTCCTACTCCATCTCTCTCTCTCTCTCTCTTTCTCCACACTACCCAGTTACACAAGTTTCCAAAGTTCCTCAAATCTATTTATTTTCTTGCTTTTCATCTTGATCAAAAGGCTTGCAAAGGTAAGATTAACGTAAGAATTCAAAAAATTTAAAGATACTCATTGAGAAGGAGAGTATGATGAAAAGGGCAAAAAAAATTAGGGCTTTTCTCTTCGTGTGATTTTCTTGTACGGAGCAATAGAGACTACCGAAATTTAGGTGGAATTGTCCATTTCTATTTGGAAGAATTTACATATTTTTTTCCTCCTATGTACTTTGATGATGAAGGCCATATCTGTTTTCTTTTCCATTTCATTCTATTCTATTGTATTCTATTCGATTCATTTCATTTTTTTTAAATTGAATTTTCAACTGTTTAACCGATTTTTCCAATTGATTTTGTTTTTTTGTAGTGGATTCATTAATGATTAATCAATTAAACATTTCAAGCATTTTCTGTTTCTCTTAATGTTTTTATGATTAAGGGCATTTCTGGAATATCAAAGTGCTTTAGATATTCTGAGTCAACTAAGAGTCAATATGAGAGGCAAATTGTTGTTGACCAAAAACTTCGAGGAGATAGACCGTAATTTTAGAAACCTTAGGGGGCAAACTGAAATTATGGGATACCTCATGGGCAAATAATTTACCCTAAATTTTTAAATATAATAATAAATGTTGAAATATGAGAAATAATTTATTACTTTTATATATTTAAATAATGAACAATAATTTTTTAAAATTTAGAGAAATATTCTAGAGATTTTTCTTCTTGGATCACTGCTAGCAAATATGATCCAAAATTAAAAAGTAATATTACCTCAATTTTGATTATTTAAAATAAAAGAAAAACCATATTTAGGAATCCGATGCAAATGCTCATAGTGGATTAGTCTACAAACATTACTTGCTCCTGTTTGATATGCATATTTATATCTAAGGAAGTGGACTGATTAAAATTAATAAATAGCAAGTTGACATGGGATTTACTAGTCACAGTATTAAAGAATAGAACTTTAAATAGTTAGAAGATAACTTCTTCTTATATATGTCTTAATCTTTATTTAATTTTAATAAAGTTTACAACTTACACATTTCTCATATTGAATGAAAATATGGAGTCCTGATATAGCTACATATACTTCTCTCATGCTTCGACTTATTTTTTTTATTTTATTTTTTGTAAAGAGAGTTGACTTACACAATTGCTTTCAATTGTAGGGAAAGGGGAAGTAGTTAATTGCTCAGAGAAAGAGAACACAGACCTCTTTCATGGTGCTCTTGGAGGGCTTGGCCAGTTTGGCATAATCACCAGAGCTAGGATTTCTCTACAACCTGCTCCCAAAATGGTATTACAAATTTTGCTCAGAAAATATTATTCATATCCTGAATTAATCCAATCTTCTAGCTAAGATCGATTCTATGTTTACACAAAATCTCCCTGAATCAAGATGGGAAGTCTTAGAATAAAGATTCAAACATAGCTCCCATACCAGTTATTGTGGAAAAAAAAGCAGCAGCAATACCTCCTTTCGAGTCACTAGCAGCGGAACAAGGGCATTCGCCATATTCTTGTGTAAATCAAGAGGGGACACGATTAACATTAACTACAGCTTATAAACAAGCTCAACACAACGATGTAATGTGGAAAACCATTCTAATTGCAGGGTAAAACCCAGGAGACTATAAGCCTGTCGGACCAATCACTAAATGTAACTACAGGAATACAAAATTCATAAGAAGCAACTGTAATAGATGAAATACAATCAAGTCACAAGTCAACACTTGTAACTCCAAAAGTACAAGATCCACACAAACACGCGAATTCCCAGCTATCTCGAACCACGATAAGTGGATGACACTCTTCTAATCTCTGTATAAATTGATTTCTTTCTTGATATTGGATATCAATCTCTCATCTCCCAACTCCTACAGAAGGAGGCCCCAAAGGTCGCAACCATCTCTTCCCAATTGAGAGGCTTACACTTTCTAAATTGACACGTGAGAGGCAATCTCGCTCTCTAATAGGAAAGAAGCCCATAGAGGAGGCTAGTCACGGATCCTATAAATAAAAACCCTAAATATAAGAACCTCTTAATAAGGCTCTTGAAAGAATGTGCCGCCTCACTAGAGTCTGTCTCTGTCCATATTAAGCGCTTGCCGTCTGGATGATGCTCACTGCAGTAACTTTGCCGGAGTTCGTCTGAATGAAACTCCGGCTGTTTGGATGGGTCAGCAGCCACCCCGGATTTTTCAATTCAATACAAATGCATCGAGAAATTTCACCACTCCGAGCATCCCACGACTTGCTCATGGACTCAATTTTCATCATTCAACTTCAAACCGCCACTAAATTTTTAATCCAGCATTTAGTAACCGTCACAATTTAATTAGCCAAGGGATTATACTTGAGAGCCCCCATGATAACTTAAGTTTGAGACCACTCCTTGTAAAGAAGTGCCTAATGGTTTTACATTATTTTGGTAAAAACAAAAACAGGTAAAATGGATAAGAGTTCTGTACTCGGACTTCTCAACATTTGCTAGGGATCAAGAGTACTTGATATCTACAGAGAACCAAGTAGATTACATAGAAGGGTTTGTGCAAATAAACCGGAAGGGTCTACTAGACAACTGGAGAGCACATTTCAACCCACATGATCCAGTCCAAGCTAGCCGATTTGTATCTGATGGAAAGACACTTTTTTGTCTTGAGCTTGGAAAAAATTTCAACCCTGAAAATAATGATTCCGTAAATAAGGTCAGTGACTTGTGTCAATATTAAGGTGTTGTTTATTTAGTTTCTAAAAGTAATTCTCAGTTTAGTTTGAATACATTGACAATGTGCAAGTATACACTAGGGAGTAGTAATTATTAATATAGTAGTAATGATACTTGTATGATAATCATGAACAAAATGTATATAAACTCCTATGTGGGACATTTTGTATGGTTGTCTTTTCCTTCAATACTAGATTAACCCACAAGATGTAGCCATATAAGACTCGGTAAAATCGAGGTGCATAATTGTTGGTACCCAACATTATATAATTTTAGGATTGACTATGATTGAAGTTCATGGTGAGTTGGCAGCTACTAGGTGTTGCAAGTCTAAAATAATGTCCATTGACTTGCTGTCAAAACTAAATTTTTTTAATATTTTGATTTATACGTTACTGAGCATTTAAATATTTAATTTTTGATTGTCAAAAAGGGGGTAAAAAGACGTTAAACTTGCTAGGAGACACTTAAAAGCACATTCTCTTCAAATTTGATGAAAATTCTTTTCTTAAACAAAAGGTTTCAGCTCATTTAACTAACATGAATGTTTTCCCTTACTGCAGGAAATTGAGGATTTATTGTCCCAACTAAGTTACATTTCATCTACACTTTTCACCACTGAAGTAGCATACATAGATTTCTTGAACAGGGTCCACGTGTCGGAGATCAAGCTAAGATCAAAGGGTTTGTGGGAGTTTCCACACCCATGGCTCAATCTCCTTATACCCAAGACCAAAATACACTCATTTGCTAAAGAAGTGTTTGGCAATATCCTTACGGATTCTAGCAAAGGCCCAATCCTTATTTACCCGGTTAATAAACCCAAGTAATATCTCAAAACAAATATTCATTTTTTATCGAGTAACTAAAAAAAAAAACTAATTTTTGTGCCGTTTCAGGTGGGATAATAGAACTTCAGTTGTCATGCCGGATGAAGATATTTTCTATTTGGTTGGGATACTTGCCTCAGCTGTTCCATCATCCGCTGGCACAGATGGTTTAGAACACATTTTACTGCAAAATAAAAGAATTATCGATTTCTGCAAGACTGCAAAAATTGAGGCGAAACAGTATTTGCCTCACTACACGACACAAGAAGAGTGGCAAGTACACTTTGGATCCCGCTGGGATGTGTTCAGACGCAGAAAGTCGGCCTATGACCCCCTAGCAATACTTGCTCCCGGGCACAGGATTTTCCAAAAGGAAATATCCGTTTTGTGAAACAGGGTAACTAAGCGTTTTAGGGTTGTAGTTAGTAGCTTGGAAGAATCGAAATATTTCACCCGCTCAATGTTCATATCATAAAAGTCTGTCAGCTGATCATACATAAAATGACTATCAACCGAAAGCAGGTGGGGAGAGACCACAAGAGGATCCGCACTTGTTTTTTATGATAAACTAAATACAACCTAATGCAAGGAAGATAATTATGAATGTAACCGAGAAGTTGGAGCAACTATTAGAGTACGTTGAAATTGTAAATGAAATGTTTCATGTTTTGGCTACGATATTAAATATTAAGTATACTGGTAAGGTTATGATGCTCGCAAGTACACTATACTGGAAGATGCTTAAAAGCATAAAAAATAACTTGAAGTGATGAATATTATCATCTTCGTGGTATTCTTATAGACCTTGCATCTCAGTTAAGTAATGCCTTGAGAATTTGTATCCGACCAAACACTATGACTTTTCCTGGTAAATTTAGTTGATTTTACGGGTGGTTAGTCTAGAGCCCAGCATTCAGTTTGTAAAGTAAGGTTTCCAAAAACTCTCCTAGCTAAAGAGATATTGAATCGACCTTAAGACATAAGTCAACAGAAGGAGTTGTCAGCTATGTACATCATATAGGAAACGATTAAGAATCCGTGAATATTTAAGAGTAAAAATCTACTTGAAAAGAATTTCATCCTTTTACATTAATATTTACCATTCAGTACGACTAAACACCGGGCAGTGACCAACCATACCTTAGAAACAAACTTACAGTGACAGATCCAGCTATTTCCCTTGTCCTTGATCTTGGTAGCAGTTTTCTCTCTCCTCTGTCAATCTCGGTACACAAAACTATTGCCAATGAAATCTCAGCTTCACATTTAGGCCGACTTCTCTGAGGAAGTGAAGGATTTTTCTCCATAGGGATTGCAACTTCACCGCCATCTTGATTTTCCTCCATTACTGCTTGATTAACTGCGACCAGATGCAAATATTTAAAGGCCCAATCAGATAATCATTCCCCAGATATTAACAAAACATTAATGAAAAATCCTGCTACTGCTTTGATAATGATCAAACAAAAACAATGGAATTTTTCGATACATCGTATCACCAATCAACCATGCATAAGGAAGTTGCTTGAGTAGTAGTTAAGAAATTCTAACGCAGCTCATGCAAATAAAGCAAAATAAAAACTTATTAACACGGTACAAGCACACTCCGCATTTAATGATCTCCACCCTTAGCCTCCCAATTAACTAATCTAACTCTACAATCTGCTGTTATTAAAAAAGTAAAAACTTCAGTGTAACTCCAATACAACGAGCCAATTATTGTATAAGCAGTTAAAGCACTACTTGGCAAGTCAGAGACCTTTCTTCAGATGATGAAATGGTGCTACATAGGAAACATTTCTCTCCCGGACGCTGGGATACTTCACTAGGTACATTTTTGTCATTAACTTTTATGTCACAAATTGACAAATAGGGAGCAGCTTTAAGCACGTAGATTCGGATTCAATCTTCAGGATTTCTAATGTTAAATGTCATTACCCATATCTAGCATAATGACTTCACAAAGCTATTACTGTTACTGAATTTGTTGATTCATGTTCCAATTATTTCTCGGAATATACCGAGTATTGAGTGGACTTTACACAATCTTTGTATTCTTTTAATTTGAGCGGAGATTTCACTCCAAATAATGCTAAAATTAAAACTTCTGCATAAAAATATACAAAAAGTGACGCTATAGTCACATAACAAGAGTGATGGACCCCTTTGCTTTCTTGTCGCCCATTGCAACATTGACACATAAATTTTGTAAAAACTTGTACAACAAAAATTTGTTCATGAATCATATTTCATTCCCTAAACACTTTTTGAAGGGCAGAAGTTCAAATTGAATATCGGATCTTCCTAGAATTACCAAACGTAGTTTGTTTTTCCTTTCGGCCCATAAATCAGAGCGTTTGGCACAAACGATGAATGCATTTCTTCGAACACCTAGAGAGCTACTACAAGACTCAATAGAACCCCTCATAGTTCGTCAACAAATCATAACTTAGAAACAGACAACCTAGTCGGCTACTACAAGAATTCATATAACAAAAACAAAGGTCAATTCGAAAACATACATTGAAATTGATATAGAGAAAATCAAATATAATTACGCGAACAAAACCCACATAAAGCTACAATAATCGGATAGAAAAAAGAATGTATCAAGCTTATGAGCGATTGTAATCAAAGTGAAGACGGTGTCGGCAAAGAGAGAGAGGGGGCAGCGCCGAGTGAGAAGACGTGGGTGCTCGGTCCCACCAGAGACGAGCCCCGGCGGCCGGAGAAGAAGGATTAAAATGGAAATTGGCGCGAATGGGGAGTTGTAGAAGACGATGTTTGCCATAAAACTTCTCTCTCTCTCTCTCTCTCGCTCGCTCGCTCCCTCTCTCCCCTGTGCGCGCGCGCTCTAATTTGGTAGTTTGTTATGCACTTAACCATTATGTTCAGTTTAAAAAGGAAAATTCCATTCAAATATATATATATATATTATTTTTATTTTTATAGTTTTAAAAAAATAAGAAGGCATTTATTAATTTATTTTTAATTTTATTCATGCAATTTGAATTAAATTTCAAACCACTACATAGAGTTCAAATATTTATTGATGGGTATTTGAGAAAAATGGATCATTGTTAAATTTGAGACCATTAAATAATCTCTTTAATTATTATGTATTAACCTTTTAAGATACTTATTTTCAAACAGAGGAGGAAAATTTTTATATTAAATTTTAAGCTAAAGAATTTTCATTGGTTATTTTCATTTAGTGTCTAAACTTGTAAATATTTCTTTTGCAAAATCTAGAATTCTAGAAAAATCTCGTACTGATCATTCTCAATAATTTCTTCAATAATATCTGGATAATTTTACATTATACACAAAAATGTATCTCTAATGAATATATGTATGTTATAAAGTAGGTTTTCATAATTTTGGTGAAAAAATAGTATTTTATTAGATAAAATTGGTAATAGCAAGTTTTCTACCTCGTTGTAACATTACTCACGAGATTCTAAACAGTAAGATTGGTGTTGAACAATTTTTGTATTAATTTTAAAAAAAAAATAAAAAATTAGCTACTCCTCTTTTACGTTAAACTTATTTACAATTGTAATATAAATAAATTGAAAATTTTGCAGTGTATATTTTCCTAATAAAAAATGTGCTTATTTACTGAGACATGGCAACGAAACAGATTCCTAGGTGTCACATGTTTATGCATTTGGTCGCCTCATTTAAAGCTAAGTCAAACTATTCTTGTTGACTATGATATTTTTAAGGAAAAATCAGCGATTGGTTCTCTATGATTAAACAAACATGAAATTAATTGTATGTATATGTATATGCTTATATAAAAAATAACAAATACCGATAGTTTGTTTAAAATATTTTTACGATTAACCCCACGAATGAAATGTTTTGGAATTTAGTGAGTGCTATCAAGTCAAAGTCTAAACATCAATTTTAATGGATCTAGTGTGGCTTATGGTTTGTTCTTATCCCGTACATTTATATATTTTATTTTAAAATTAACCGTTGAGATTAAATTTTTATTTTAATTAAATATTTTAGAAATAAATTTATTTTTTTAATCTCAATTACATATTTAAAAATAAAAATACAAAATAGGTCGAATAAGAACGGCCATATATCTCGGTCAAGGAACTTGTCTCTCCCCCATTTTAATTTGTCAAGATTAAGATTGCATTTGGCAACACTAGATCCTTTATTTGGACTTTGGAGGTGTTATGTTTTTCTTTTTCTTTCTTTCTTTTTTTAAATTTCTCCTATTTTATCTCTGGTTGGAGACCAAGTATATATTTTTATTTCATATTTATGAATTAAATGAAATATTTTCTTTTCTCAAGTTAATAAAGCTTAAGACCGGGCAAATAGGTGTTTGTCGGTTGGTCTACAAAATTTAAGTGAATGGAAATATATAAGATGATGGTGGATCAAAAATTTTATATTAGGATGCTGAATTCATAATAAGGGTTTTATTTTTTTTTCAAGTGTTAGGAGACCCCAAAAAATAGATTTATTTGGAAAATTTTTAAATTTATAAATAAATTCTGTACAAGTATCGGAGATCAGAAGAGGTTTGGCAACCCTTGCCCTCTCGATATGTTAATAATCCAAAGTAAACTCTTAATGCAAATCATTCCAATATTATAACATCCGAAAAAGAAAAAGAAAAAGAAAAAGAAAGAAAAGATGGACTTGTTATTAATATATGGATGCCGTGTAAATTCTAATTACACAAGTAATAATCAAAGCATGTAGCTCAATTACAAAGTAATAAATGAACGAAGAGAATTAAGAAAAGTTTCGATCGAATTTTGAAGACTTGGAGTAATACTTACGATATAATTTCCAAATGTGTGATCTTATGATATGGTGTGGAAATATATGGAAAATAATTTCACAATACTTGTTTGAAATGAAAATACTAAAATTGTAAATTCACCAAATAGTATCATGCCATGTAACCCATATATAGTATGCAAAGAGAGTTAGTATTTACTTTTAGGAGTTTAAGAAATGGGTAGAAAAGATGCAAGTGATGCAACTTGAAGCACGATCCGAAAATACAAGAAAAATAAGAAATTGATGTTATTTTGAAAAGTTTCACAAAAGTCAATAAAGAAAAGTATTTTATTTTTACAAATTATCGAAAGGTCCTTTTTAAATTTCCTTTCAACCCCAGATCTTCGAGAAGTAACACATACACCTCCGTCGGGTGGCAACTGTTATGTATCGTCGGCTAACACAACTGATATAGCGGTGAAAATGAATTCGAAGGTGCATCGGACGCAACGACAGTAACGGGCAGCTACAATCATTATTTGCGTGACAAATATAATTTTCATGAATTGAATAAAGACAAATAAATTCACAGCTCCAATTTCCGCAACTGTTATTTTTACAATGCAAAATTGCAATATCGCAATCGTTATGGTCACTGCCCCAAGGTTCCTGCCATTCGTGGGGCTGATGAACAAGAGCTCAACAACAAACCTCCCACTTCTAAAAATAAATCCCACAAAATTAAAATATCAAACATGTCCAAATCCATACATGCATATATAATTTTATATACATATGCATAATATTTTATGTATAGGTAATATTTACAAGCAACGGAATAAACCAAAATATTTCTGTCACTCGTGCATCCGTTGTTTGGGTCCATCAAACTCTGCAGGCACTCAATTTCTATTCCCCAACCCACGCTCTTAATTATGCATTAATTACAACCATTTCTTACATACAGACAAATACATATAATCAAGTATATAAAACCATATATATGCATATTTGCGTAGCCTCGTTAATCTTCATGTTTATTACACCACTGGAAGTGAAGATTTGATTAAGTTGTTAAGCTGATTATGTCGAAAAATAAAGATGATGCTTATCGAGTTGCGTTAATCTCCTTCCTAATCCTATTTACAGGTACTAATCAACAACTCCAATCTTGTTATGGTTAATACTTTCTTACATATATACAGATTGATTATGAAAATCAAAGTGATTTTGATCTCAATTTTGCGTGTCATTGATGCTCACATACAACCTCTTTGTTTCTGAGTTATGATATGATGCTACTAAATTATCGTTTCTACTAAGAGCTCGAGCTTAAAGCATGACTAAACTACCTATGAGTCTCTATACTAAATTTTAGTTCGTAACACTCCGGTGCATAGATTTTGTTGATAATCCGTTTTTGGCCTTCTCAAATTGGAACAATTGTTGATGGAGATTTTTCTAAATGTTTATAGGAACAATTGTTGATGGAGATTCACTGGAAACGGATAAACAAGTGTTGATAAATTTGAAGAAATTTCTTCAAGATCGCAATAGAGTGAACCAAGGAAGATACTCTATTTGGAACCAAGACCCGAACTCCTCCCCCTGTGAATGGCCGGGAATCGGCTGCCAAGGTGGCAGAGTCACCACCGTTGATCTCTCTGGCAAACAGATTGCCGGAGAAATTTTCAGCAACTTCTCCTCCCTAACCGCCTTAACCTACCTTGATCTCTCCGGTAATAAAACTTGTTCGCTTTTTGACTTTAAATTCAATTATTCTACCTTTTTTTTTCCCTTCCCGACTACGAGGGCATTCCAACTATTTTCAACAAACTTAAAATAGAGGTTGCGATATGAGAAGTGGTGACACGAGAAAGCCTAAAATTATAAACTTGATGGGAGATGAACAGCGATTCCTTGGTTTGAGGGAGATACGTGGGAAGAACTGTATAAATTCCTTGATTTTTTAAGGTACTAAATAGTGTTTGAATGTACTAGTGTTTTCTGGATTTAATCCCTAAATTTTGTAATAAAAACCATTTAGGCGCACTGGTAAGAGTGCCCTTATTTACAAAGCATTCTGGATGAAAACTAATTTCCATGTAACTTCTCGTTTCATGAAAGTTAAGAAATTCTAAGATGGATGAACAATAAGGCCTTTTATGTTTCGAGATTTATGCACAAATTATATGATTTCTGCTAACAAGTTCATTTATGTGGCTCAAAAAAGTTATTTATTTATTTATGTGTTTAGTTTGAATGTTTTTGCATATTTTACCAAAATAAGTTAGAACTTTTAACTCAATCTTTTTCCCCAATCCCCAAAAGCCAGTTTTTGTTCTGGAAAACTGGAAAGAAACAAACTCTAAATTTATTTGGGATATTGACTGAATCTATTGCATTTCACCAGAAAACACAATCTCCGGCGGATTTCCGGTGGACCTAGGCCGGTGCGGGGCCCTCAAATTCCTCAATCTCTCACACAACATGCTCGACGGCGACTTCAACCTCACCGGGCTCGGGAGCCTCCAGGTCATTGACCTCTCCGTGAACCGAATCTCCGGTGGAGTCGAGTTCAGTTTCCCGTCAATATGTGGCAACTTAGTTGTCGCAAATTTGTCCAGCAATAGCTTATCGGGATCAATCACGAATTCCTTTGATCAGTGCTCGGAACTACAGTATCTTGATCTCAGTGCCAACTCGTTTACCGGGGACGTGTGGCAAGGTTTCGCCAGACTTAGAAAATTTTCCATTGCTGGAAACATGATTTCAGGAAACATTTCCATGATTTTTGCGGATAACTGTAGCTTGCAAGTTTTGGACTTATATGGAAATTCATTTTTCGGAGAGGTTCCGGGGGAAATTTCGAATTGTAGAAGTCTTGTGAGCTTGAATCTGTGCGGAAACAACTTCTCCGGACTAATTCCCAAGGAAATTGGATCTATTTCCACTCTTCAAGAACTAAATTTGGGGAATAATAGCTTATACCGCGATATCCCGGATTCATTACTAGGGTTAAAGAACTTGTCCTTTTTGGATCTAAGCAAGAACAATTTCGGTGGCGAAATCCAAAATATTTTTGGAAAATTCACCCAAGTCAAGTTTCTTGTTCTGCATTCGAATTCATACATGGGAGGGTTGATTTCCTCCGGAGTTTTGAGTTTACAAAATATTGCGAGATTAGACTTGAGCTTGAACAAATTTTCGGGTCCTTTGCCACTTGAAATCTCCGAAATGATGAACTTGCAGTTCTTGATCCTCTCCCATAACCAATTTTCCGGATCTATTCCTTCCGGGTACGGAAATTTATGGAACCTTCAAATTCTCGATCTGTCCTTCAACAGGTTAAATGGGTCAATCCCGTCTAGTTTAGGAAATCTAAGCTCACTTCTTTGGTTAATGCTAGCAAACAATATGCTAAGTGGTGAAATCCCACAAGAATTGGGTAA
>MKEJ01040577.1:0-11709 GCA_001753735.1 Embelia ribes
GAACAACAGAGATGCGTAACATGAAATTTTGATATTAAAAAAATCTCCCATCAAGAAATACGAGTGAAATGCTCTAAATATATATATATATATAGAGAGAGAGAGAGAGAGAGAGTGTGTGTTTCCTAATTTCTTCTTGAGTTTATTTACTTACTCAATAACAAAAAGGACAAAACTATAAACGTTGATGAATCTTAAATTCTGTTATGAAATTTGGCAACATGCTTAAATGGGATGGCTAATTTTTAACAACTAACCACTTTGCGCACCTAATTTTCCTGTTTACAGAAAGAGCATTGTTACATCAACCCACTTAAATCAAACCAAAAACACCGTATACGTACCATTTATAGAGTATTTAATACACAGAAAATAGTACAACCCAAAATAGCAAGATCATAATCAACACAACACCATCACTTTCAATTACAATGCACAACAATAAATAAGGTAGCCAATCAATTGAAGTTTGCCACATTCAAGTTTCAAACCCGGTCATCCTACACTTTTAAAATGAGAAAACTTGATCCACACCTCAGCCTTTAGCAATTTGAATCAACATACAAACAATAAATCTTACAATAGAGTAACCAGAAGTTGGTAAATTTTTATACATGCCCTAAACTAATCACAAGTTAGTAGTTATCCACCAATGTCCTTGTTGCATCTGCACCATTTCCCGAGAAGTAACGACCCACCGAGAACAAAATTTGAGAACAAAAATTGCTTACAAGATTGCTTGTAGTTCAATGCCAATGACCATCGAATGAAGATCTATTTGGAGTCCTTGTATTCACCAGTTACCCTGACACAGTACACAAAATGGATCATATTAGGTTGCACTTCATTGCCAACAGAATAAACGTTCACCACATGGGGAGGAGGTGAGATAGTTTTAATTGTTTATCCTCCTGTAATGTAATTTCATCTAAATTCAAAACTGAAAGTTTTCATCTTGTTATCATCCATGTCTTGTATACTACAGCCAACAGGTACTAAAAATGGAAAGTTAGACCCCGTGTTGAACTAAATAAGTAAAGGAAAAATGGAAGAAATTATGAATAGACATCAAATCTTACACGTGTAATATTTTTTCCCTCAAAATAAATAAGAACTAAATAAGAAGCTTCAAGTGAAGTGACTATTTCTGGAAGCTAAGCATCCTGTCAGGCTATCGTGCATAGAAGTCGTCCACATTCAATAATATTAAGGTCAGTTCTACAACTGAAGATGACAGCCTACAGAAACAAAGAAATTACTTTCGAATATCTAGTCATATTCCAAACTCTCCTAAAATAATATAGCACGAAGAAAGCTGAAAAGACTCCTACTTATTTGTAACAACCAACATAATAAGTGCTAGTATCGAGGCCACATCGAGGTCATTCCCTAGGAAGTTTGAAACCAAAAAAACAAGAACCACTTCAAAGAGGGAAAGATAAAAAAAAAAAGTGAAAAGCAACAGACTGGTACAGAATGAAGGAAAAGAACTTATGAAAGAAACTAGAACACAACTTTAAAACAGCCCATCGAGATTCATTCATCAAAACAATGCTACATCCACCAATTCAAAAAAGGAAATCACATCCAAATGATATGACCACAGACAAAAGGTTATTTCAATCCACTCATGATTTAAGTATGTTGAAAAATCTAAATCATTCGAAATTCATACCTATCATAGTACAAGAAAGCCTCTCCTATGGTTCCGACAACCTTATTCCGCACCTTACGCACACAAACCTGGTAGTACATGGTCATAAAGGTACAATTAGATACTTAATGCCATAACAAAAATTATTTAGCTTCATTACCAGTGTGATAAGGTACAATGTTAGTCTGATTTTAATTAAAACCCTTACTTGCACTTGATGCAAGGGACCAGATTCTGGATCCCTGTTGCGATGAATAACAATTCCATTGTCACATTTATTGATAAAGTGGGCACTTCCACTGATGTCATACAAATTAGGAGCTTCCCCAGCCCAGTGTTGCAACTGTGTCACGGCCATAACATTGACAGGATTAAGAACGAAAGAGTTCTACGAGCCAAAATAAACGGAAGTCCAAGTTTACATACCTGTTTGGGGTGTGCTACGAACCAAACATGACAGGAGTGATGTTGAGCAAATCGTTTAACCTTAGTTAGCATTTGACTCACATATTCTGTCTCAGTCCTGCAACAGATACTAAGGTTTTAGGATGTAATATGGTAAGAGTGTAGAAAATGAAGATTATTATAAGTGATAGCCTGCAGTATGGCACTTGAGTATGGCACTGGCTCAGATTCTAATGTCGAGAGTTGGCTATCCCAGATACTCTTGACATTGCTTCGCCAAAGCTGTTTCCATGGTTACTATAACTTGAATAATAATTTAGATGTAATATGGAATGTGATCAAATGCGAGAACGTATTGGAAGAGTTTGGAGAATAACTCCCATGTTTTAGGAGTAAATTTTACTACTCCTATCCTACCATCGATTCTTACTGTAAAAATTCAACTATTAGAATCCTGAATTAAAAGAAAATTAGATTTAATGGGTGAACAGAAGGTGAACCAAAAGCCAATCATATTCTTCATTAACCACTCCTCCAACCTTATTTTCCATTCCTTCCCCACACCACTAACCAAAATCGAGCTTCTTTATGTCCGCCACTGTTGGGGCTCCGGAGTACGAGCCATAGCAGCGACTCAACAAATCAAGCTCTATGCCGCCGACAGGGCTCCGTTCTGTCCTCCACTGCTGTTGCTGTTGCGGCATACTCCAATTGAAACACAAACCCAGAGATGCAATTGAAATACAAAATCCAATTGACATAGAGAACAAAAATAACTAATTTTAATTGTGTGAATTATAACTCTATATTGATTGGCAGATCTTCTGGCGCTCTTGGTGGCCAGTTAGCTTTCTGGGTTCCCAATAGAGAGAGAATAAGAGATCTGAGAACAAATAATTGTGATTCTATGCTCTGATTCTATGTTTTCTAATGCTAATCTGGACAATTTATTAAATTAAATAAATCCAATGGCTTAGAAAAAGGAAGTAAATATTAATCCAAAATAAAGGAAGTCAGGCACTCCAAGTATTTCAAGAAGAAAGGTTCTGAAACACCTTATTGTCATCCCTCAACTAAGTTTAAATTGTTGCTAATATTTTCCAAATATGAGCACCGGTCAGGTAGGGGCAAGTGACCCACTCTGGCGAAGATATCCCGGATACAAGCACAAGCCATGAATACAAGTTTTTGTGTAAATTTTGTCACAACCAAGAGCAGAACTCAAAACCTCTAATTTTGTTGGCTGTAATTAAGTCTACATTGGAAGGGCATTTACCAAAATAACAATTATAAAGTTTGAAATAAGCTTTTGCAAGCAGCACATTATACTTTCGAGAGCAACCAAATAAAAGAACGAGCATTCATTGAATAGGTGTTTATGACATTACCAATTATCAAGCACCTAAGAAAAACTACTTCTCAATAAAACTACTTCTCAATGTGGAAAAGCAGCAGCATAACACAAAGAAGCAATATGGAATCAACAGTATATGATACACTCAACCTATTTCTATTTTTCTCTCTTAATCCCAAGCCCGGATAAAGGAGAAGGCTTGCAGTAGGTTGATGGCCAGGGTAAAACCTCCTCACATCTTATGAGATAGACCCGAGTGAGAATTTCGTAGGGGAATTCAAAGACAAATTCAACCCGAAGTTATATCTTAATCAGATTCCATTTTGTCGACCCTAAATTCTTGGGATTGAGGCTCTGTTTGTTGTTTGTCATTTTAGGTTTTCACTTTTAAGTTCCTTCAAATTGCACTGAAGCAAATACCTTTATCCATTGAAACTGGTGAGGTCTTGATTCTTGACGAGGAGAATGGAACTTTGATCATTCTATCCTATTATAATATTAGATATAAATAAATAAAAAATCACAAGAAACTCACATGTTGCTAGGGCGCTGATGATCAAGTTCATTGTAAGGATCAATCACAAGTCCGTTAACCCCATGCCTCAGAACTGCAGCTTTGGCAAGATCAAGAACCCAGTCTATACTTGGAAGAGAGTCGTTCTCAAACCTAGTTCACAAACCATGGTAATATATATTTGTGAAAATAACAAAAAAGAAGTATTGTGAAGGGATAAAGGCATCACAAAGTAAGCACAAATTTCCTTAAGGCACTGTACAGTAAGACTTAAACACTGACTCGAACTAAGCCATGATTGAAGCCCAGCCACCCAGACTTGTAATGGAAATGCCTAGAAATAGGCTGGGGTGGGAACAGGACCATTTATTATCATATCCTTTTTTCAAGCCAAAAAAGAAAGGAACATAGTGAAATAGGGACGAACGAATAGGACAAACAAATGTACATTCACTTAATACCAACTTAATTTTTCTCTCCTTTCCATTGCCATCCTTTTAATTCTTTTTCTTAGAGCTCAGAAACCAATATGAGTCAAAATGTTCAACTATCTACACGGTTTAAGGAAAAAATCAAATCCTTATTTTCAAGAACAGATTTTAAGCATGTCACAAAATGAGGTGTTCCATAAAACAAACCTAAAAACTAGCAGCACTTGAGTAGAAATCATAGTTAGCCTTGGCTAATTAATAGTGACAATGACAGCCAATTTTAAATCTGTGAAATCGTATACTTCTAGAAACAAGTCGAAATGATGATCAATATTTAGATAGCCTTTCCCTCATACTGTTTGTCAATGGTTTGAGTATGACAAGTAATAAGAGAGTTAAACTTGCAATAAACTGGATTTGCTAGCAAAGACTTGTGTTAACTTCTGCACGTTAATTTAATCAACTGAAAGTCGTAAACATGCCACAGTTGGCGGACAAATATGAAAGAAAAGGCCAGAACGCTCACATCAGAAAAAGATTTATAGATACCAAGCCTAAAACAAATAATTCTAAACGAGTGTACCAAGACAATCAAGCCTAAAACAAGGACATAGACAATTGAGATGCCAAACTCACCTTATGAGATGAAATGTATCATTCAGCCATATCTTTCCTTGTTCTAGCTCGTCAACATTCATCCTTTCAAAAGATTCACCATACCTAGAGTGAGCCAAGAATCGAAACACTACAAGGGCTTAAAAAATCAACTAGTTACTTCTGATCTCTTTCAAAGTTACAATTATGCAAATATAAAACCAGTATATCAACATGTTATAATAGAACTCGTTACTTCACAGATCAAAGCAAACCATGACAAAAAGAAACTAATTCAAGAAAATCCTCATAATAAAAAGCAGCAGATATATGGTGAGAGAACAAGACTAGTGAGCCATAACATAATATTTCATGGAGAGACTTGTCCTATGAAATGATGAGTTTAATCACTTGAACTGTCTGTCCATAGAGAGAGTCCTGCAGAAGGATCGAAAAGATCTGCAGTGAAACCAAAATGTGGACGAATACGAGCTTTCCTGAAGTTTCTGTTATTTGTTAATGTCCCACATCGCTCGTGTACTGATTTAACTTTAGGTTGTGGTTCATAATGGGCTCCTCTTCTTTCCTTAATACGTCTTTTTAGTGGGAACTGTTGGACGTGTATGGGCTTTAATAGTACCAAACTCTTGCGTGTCCGGGAAATAACCCAGATTCTCTCTTCAGGAACAATGAGATGCAATGTAATGTATGTAGGACAGAAAGAACAAGAAATTCAAGAACGAAACAAGACAGAACTCATAGATATACCCAGTTAACCATTAAAGGTTATGTCCACAGTTGTCGGTATTTTCCACAATATCAGAATGAACAAAAACAACCCCTAGTTGTATCTACCACTCAATTACCCTTCACATATGAGATTTTTCAATCACTTTCTTACACCTTTAGCATATAGGATATGGTTTCCCAACTCTTGTTGGTACAATCTCTCTCGAATACCTCCCGTGCAGAGACTTTAGTGCAATTAAACTCTAAGTGGAAGAACTTATTAATGCAAGACTTACATCCCCATTGAATAGAATAAATGATGAGGGAAAAATCCCAAAACATGGACTAAGACTTTAAAGCTGATGTTGCCATTCCTCACAACTTCTCAAAAAGAATCTGGGCAGGTCAAGGCACCAAAAGTCAATTTCTCTCCGGCAATACTGCTTGAGCAGGTCTTCTATGATCAAGCCCACATTGTAACATAATGTTGCATTTGAATCGAGGGACTTGAAATCCATACAGAATTGAGATTGTTTACTAAAGCAATTTTGTCCATTCCATACACTTACTAGTTTTTCATGACACTAATGAACCATGAAAGGATTTGAGTAGTAGCATGTGGATTTCAAATTAAACTATTCATTAGGGATTTCAAGTCTCAACTCTCATCACGTTTAAGCCCCGTAATAATGACTACTGACAAAAGGTGGAAAAAAAGAGAAAGGGAAAGGGAAGGCACTTGTCTGAATACTCAAATGCAATGCAACTCATAAACTAATAACCAAGCACTTCAAGTGTCCAAACTCCAAATACACTAACTTCAATTCTTCATTTCCTAATCATAGCCATCATATTTTATTTTGGATTGTGAAAATTATTCATAAGTCAATTTCAAAAGCAAGATATAGATTCAAAACAATCCTATATTAGTTATGAAGAATTTCACTTGTAAATCTGTTATCCATGTTTTGTAGAAGCATTAAAATTTTATTAACCTTGGCAGACAAAGCTTAAAAAAATTACATAATCCTAATCAACCAGATAATAAACATATTACTATCCAGAGAGCTTTGGTCGGGAGAAGACGCCAGAAACCATTTTTGTCCCCATATCTCTGTCAATCGAGACAAAAACAGTGCTTACACAACAATGCTAACACCCCTTACCTTGCATCAAAGAAGGGCTTCTTTATGTGTTTCTCCAAAAGTTTCCTCGCATGCTCCCGAACCTAGATCAATGAAGCGGATATGGATGAAGAGCGTACACAAAAGAGCAAAACTTGTGACACGTTGGTACCAAGGTCATGTTAACAAAGAAAGCCTATAATTAATGCATAACAATATCCAAGGTAGTTTACAGTTAAAAAAAAAAAAAAAACACAAGCACCAAAATTTAACTTTGTTGTTCTGTCCTAACTTTAGCATTGGCACAATGCGACCCTCATAAACAAATTGTCTAAAATAGGGAGGAAATTTTAGTAACCAAGGGTCCAAGTCCTTCACTTTATGAATTATGTCAACGTGGCCACCCCTTTAAATTGTAGACTTATCATTCCTACTACTTTGGTATATCAAAATGTTTCATCTTATCAAAACGTCTAATAACTCCACTCCTCGTAAAGACATAGAATCTCACTTACTTATCGTTTACTTATTTTATTTTCAAAATGAAGAAACATATGCTCGTCATCAATTAGAACAAGTTGATACAGGAGTCACAAGGATCTATACATGAATAACTAACGATTTGGGAATGTATGCAATAACAATGATACAACTTTATTTTTTTACTGTTTCTTATCGACATCTCCCGACTAACGCATACTTACACCATACAAGACCATGATTCTCTTCATCTGACTCACAGTTACAAAGAGCAGGAAGCAAAAAGTCAAAAACTAAAGCAGGAAAATCGTAAAGCTTAAAGTAGAAGCTCCACAATTCAAAGTAAAAATGCCAAACGTCTATGAAATCATAAACCAGCTGAGTAATGTCACCTATAAGCATATCATGAGTCAAAGATGAAGTAGCCAAAAATTGAAACCTAAGCACCCATAGAATTTCAACCCACCTTATTTTCCATAGAGCAAAGTGCAAATTTCCATCCAACACTTTCATTAAGATTACATAAGAGAGCATCAATCCACTCACTCTTTCCAGAATTTGGAACTCCAGTGACTACCGTTAGCTCTCCAGGCACAACCTGATAGTACAGAAATATACAATTGAGTAAAAGAGCATGCATGTGCAGATATACATAAACCAAGTAATTCCGAACAAGAAGCCTTCCTATCTTACATTCTTTTATCATTTCAACTAATCGAGCCTAGGTAGTTTATATAAATGATAAATACCAAAATTAGAAAAAGAAGAACAAAACCAAACCACGAAACACTAAGAGCCCATATAGTCACTTTGTGTCCAGTGGTATTATGTGCAAGAGTGATTGGGAGTCACTTGATGAACTTCATCGAAATGCCATCAGGCTTTTACTTTATCGTCACGAGTTCAAGATACGAGTGTGTAGTGTTGATTCCATCGTAGTAGAATCCTTGGTTCATGTTTACAAAAAATAAATAAATAAATTATGTATCAGCTGACGTTACGGGTGCAACAGAACAGAGATATTCTCTGGTGGATATAGGAATTCGGTGTGCTCACTGCATTTTGCTACGCCAGATGTCACGCTTTTAATAGTCGGAATATGCAAAGGTTCACAAAAGGATACCAAAAAAGATAAAAATTCATAATTCATAAGATATGGCCCAAGTTCGCTGATACGCTAAGGGCATGAATTTGGTGATGTAGCTCCAAACTCTTAATCTCTACTATAACCATATTTAAAAGGATTAAAAATAAAGAAAATTACAGAGAAAGGAAATCTCACTCCTACGAACTTGAGAACAAGAAACTTCTTGTCCAAGAAAAGAGAATACAGAAAACAAACTGAAACTTCAAATCTTCAGTAATAAATTAACATTAAAAAATAATCACAATGGTTTCAAAGATCTGGAATGAGCATCTTCCTATTTCTTTCATATCAATTGAGAATCTAAAATACAGCACAAATTTTCTTTACGTAAAAAGGTGGGATAGCCAAGACAAAGACAGAATGCACAAATTCAAATAAAAGTAAAGAGGTAAGAGCATTACATTGTATAAAGCATTCAAAGCCTTCCATCCAGTTGGGACTCCAAAGTCATCAGCAAATGTCCGATGATAATATGCATTAATCTCATCAAAGTAATCTCTAAACTTGAAGAGTCCGTCAATAGGATATAACTCCGCGTTTTCAATAACTTCCTTCAGCACTTCAGGCCCCATATACATGAGCACCTGACACGATAATCACAAATCATCAGCTAAAATGTTGACAATCATCATTTTGTAGTAGGCAACACATAAATGACCTTTACAAAAGCCGATAAGATGTCAAGAATAACCAGGAGAACAATCAACTAAGGCCTAGTTTGGGAATGCTGGTGCTTTTGATAATCAGCTTTTGAAAGACTGGATTGCAAAGTTGAGTCTAGAAGCAGGTATAACCCTAGTGTTTGGTAAATAAGTTCTAAAAGCTGTTTTGATAAACAGTGTAGTGTTTGGTAAAGTGGTGCTTTTTATTGTTAAAAGACAAAATTAGGTATTTAAGGGGAATGAAAGAAATATAATTGAGATTATCATAGTAATTAATGAAAGAAAAAGTAGAAGTAACTTTTCAAAGCACCCTTAAGGCTGCTCCAAAAGCACCTTTAGAAAAGCAAAAATAGGTTATTAAAAGCAAGTGCTTTAAAGTTCACCAAACACCTCGGGCTACAATTTCCAAGAAATAAAAGCAAAAGTAGACAATAAAAAACAATCCCAAACTGGCCCTAAGTTCCAACCACATAACAAAATTTAGGGTACTATTTGCTTTTGACAAGTGTAGCTTAAGAAGATACACGATTGCAAGAAAGATGTAAAACTTCCTACAGGCTAAAGAAAATGTTTTTGTGCAGTTTGTGCAACTCCAACTGGCACGGACTAGGGGTTAAAAAAATGATAAAACAAAATAAGCATATTAGTGGTTTACCTCTTTGACTTTATGCTTATGCCGTTTGTGTCGATGATCCTTCCCTTTATCTTTACCTTTTTTCTAAAGAGCATAGAAAGTAAATTTCAGAGATTGGTAAATAAAAAATCAAGCAAGTGCAGAGAAAGATATCATTAACCACCTTCTTAGTTTTATCATGCTGTTTCTGCCTCTTTGTATGCTTAGATGTATCAAACTCACTGTCGGAAGAACTGTCATCATGGAGAGGAAAAAATCAGTATGCAGATAAACCCCATACTTCTATTTGGATGATAGCAAAAAAGAATGATCACAAAAGTCCAACACTGCAGGACAGTTACCCCACAGAGCAATGGAAGCTGCAAATTAAATTGATATCATTTAAAAAAAAAAAGTGTACTCACCAGCAGCAAACGTACTCAATAACCACCAAATCATGTCATGCTAAATTATTCTACAAAAATTCAAAGTATTAAACACGGTTGTGTTGCACTCTTAGTCCAATGCTAGTTGTTAGTATATACTATATACAATATCAACATTCACTTATTCAAAGGACCAAAAACACTCTAGCTGCAGGACAACGTATTGTAGGCTTTTAGCACCTCCAACTAGTACACTACAATATACATTCAAAAAGGTATACCACATCATGAAAACAGCCACCCAAAAACTTTCTTAATTTAGCATCTCAGTTTTCTTCCCCACACTTCAATCATATCTAGGACAACGAAGACATACAACCTCACCAACACCAGCCCCCCTAAAACAGCCAATGCCAATAAAATTCCGGTCCGCATCTCAAATCTCAATACACAATATACAATCCCCAAGACTAAACAGAACAGGCAGTGCCTTTCGATTCCAGCAAAAATCTCCCCAAAGCAATGTAAGTGCACAGTTCACTTATGCAGTCCAAAACTTATTAAATTCATACTCTCTTTTCCCATTGATTTGTTAAAGCATCTTGGACACCAATACTCTGCTTCACAAATAAATAGTTTGTAGACTCAGGCCAAGTAAAATTTCCAGATCAAGAAAACCTTCCTTCTTTAAATTCCACACATCAATAATAGAATGCAAAAAGACCAAATTTCAAATAGGGATAATAAACACACACCTTCTCCCCAAAAAACATCCAATTTCTCCTAAAATGTTTACATAATCTATCTTCTTTACCAACTCTCAAATAATCAAACAAGAAAAATGTCTAATCTTCATGTTTTTGCTTTTGTCCATATCTCTAGGAGCAAATCAATTTGTGCTTCAAAATAAATAAGTAAACAATAAAAAAAAATCAGGAAAATAAAAAGACTAAACAAAACAGACAGCGCCTTTTGATTCCAGTAAAAATTTCCCCATAGCAATGTAAGTGCACAATACACCTAGGCAGTCCAAAACTTATTAAATTCGTACTCTCTTTTCCCTTTGATTTGTTCAAGTAACTTCGACACCGATGCATTGCTCCACATATAAAAAGTTCGTCAGATCAGGCTAAGTAAAATTTTCCAACCAAGAATACCTTCTCTAGATTCCACACATCAATACTAGTATGCAAAAAGACCAGATTTCAAATAAGGGCAATAAACACACACCGTCTCCCCAAAAAACGACCATTTTTTCCTAAAATGTTTACATAATCCATCTTCTTTACCAACTCTAAAATAATCAAACAAAAAAAATAACTAATCATCATGTTTTTGCTTTTGTCTATATTACTGGGAGCTAAGAAGCACGAACTTAGACACGGATACAGAATTAGGTATGGATACGTATACGATTCGGCAAATTTTGAAAAATATGAGACGCAGATGCGGCAGAGATTCGGTCTTTTTTTATTTTTTTATTATAATTTTATAACCACTTATGAGTTGGCTTGTTGTTTACATGACATCTAAATATCATAGTTGTTCCATGTTCAGACTCGCCTGAAATTGATATTGATACCGCTCAAAGCCCTGACTTGAATATTTCTAGAGGT
>MKEJ01040578.1:0-12904 GCA_001753735.1 Embelia ribes
GGGTGCTTGGGATTTGGGGGGTGACAAATATCGGTTCAATTTTTTATTTTATTTTATTTTTTTCCAACTGGAGAAGAGTTTTTTAACAGAAGAAATTCTTTCAATTAAAATCTCATAAATTGGATATCTCCGACAAAAACATGTTATGATGTATACTCTGATGACATCGCTAATAGTATGGACTAAATCAACTAGAATGTGTAAATTTTGCAAATCTGCGTATAAATTGAGAAGAGCTTAACAGACAATAAGAAGATTTACTGGGCGTGGTGTCAAACCTTAAAAGCAGCAGCATAAGCAGCCTGCAAATTGGACATGCCTTCAAACGGCATGCGGTTAGTTAATAATTCCCATAACACAATGCCAAAGCTGTAAACATCAACTTTGTTATTGTAATGCTTCTTCTCCCCCTGACGCAACGTGACGGTGCTGTATAACTGCAAAGTCACAATCGAATTGACAGAGAAAAGGAGTTGCATAAGCATTAAGATGTGTACTGGTTGTTATAAGCAGATTAAGAAACTTGAAACTGTAATAGAGTGATAAAACAAAGATATACATATATAGAATTTAGCGCCTTACAACATTGGATATGAACATAAAATTCAACAAAAGAATGGCTCTCCAAAATAAGCAAGCAAACATTTTTGCGCCACACTAGGGTAGAAAAAGACTAGAGAGAACAAACAAAACCAAACAGAAAGGTAAACGAGAATGATGATGATGAAAAAGCAGGAACAAGTGCCAGTTGTTTTTATCTACGCGCTGGCATATACCTGTGAGTACAACAATCTTGACTGCGGACTAGAAGAGGTAAACTTCAAACCTACTACCTATTTAACATTTATTTTCCTCTTTAATCAAAACAAACCATGATGAGCAGTACAAAGAAATAATTATTTTTACGTGGCAGCCCATAAAACCACATAAGATTGTCCTGTTCAGGAAGGGATAACAGCAAAGACTATCTTTCCCAACCTGAAGTAGAAGGTCTATCCAAGTGTTTATTCAAATCAAACATGTGCTTAAACAAAACAAGCTGAAATTTGGCTCACGAACCATCAGCAGCGCCCTTATTCAAGGCTCAAGTGGAATGCACATAAACTGAAAAGGCACTAAAGCATTGATACAAATAATACAATCCAAAATATTGGCATGACCATGCACTTGTATGAGTTACTAGCTGCACATTATGAGGTAAACTAACAATATGCCAACTTAAGTGCTTGAAAAGGCTTATTGATTTGCTTCATTAACAGTATCAACAACAGCACAAAGTCTAATCCTTACACGTTTACGAATAGAATAACATACAAGGAAAACACATAATAAAGTATCTCCAAAGCCATATGCATCAAAAGCATTTTCCACTTTCTTATTTTTAACATCAACCACCTCTTGTAGTCATTCTTTATACTAAGATAGCTCATATGAACATTTTTACAAACTAATCCTTAATCATATTTAGTTTAAATTTATCTATAGCAAGAATGACAAGAACTAATCATTTAGGAACCTAAGAAATTTTAATAACAAATGAATGTATAAACCTCGGGAGCCATCCAACGGTAAGTCCCTGTCTCTGCTGTCATCATCTCAGTCACAGTTTCTTCCCGTGCAAGACCAAAATCTGCAAGCTTCACCGACTTCTGGTTTGCAGTAAGCAACAGATTGTCTGCATTATTAAGTTTACAAACATATTTTACCGATGAGAATAACAAAGGAAAGAGAAACAGCCCTATTGTAAATCACTTCACCTCACATTTAACATCAAACCTAATCACCTTCAACAACTTAAACCTCTGAAAGAAAAACTAAGAGAAGTATTCCTTTTTCCATTATTCACATGAATAAGAATTCTCATTTCCCTCTTTAATTCACAATCCAAATAAGTTTGCTGAAACAAGACATATACGATCACAAGCGTCGACGAGAAAACATATGAGATAATAACTCTGAAGTCATGGTAAAAGAACATTTTAAGTTTTATTCGATTCACCACAATAATAAAAAAAAAAAGAAGAGAAATACAAACTATATGTGAAGGTGATTGAAGCTGAAATCCAATCTATTTGATAAGAAAAAAATCTCATTAGTCATATTCCCAATAGTCAGACAAGGCAGCGAAGAAGTTAATGGGCATAATATTTACGAACTCTTTTAATTTGACAAATACAAATGATAAAAGGTGGGGAAGGAGTGGACATCCCTCCTCAAAATCAATGAAAGACAAGAAACAACCGCATTTCATTCCACATCACAAAACCTAACATAATTGAGACAAAGGAAAACATTTTCCAACACAAGTAGCCAAACGATACCGGGTTTCAAATCTCGATGTATAATCCCGTTGGCATGTAGACATTCCAAAGCTCGAGCAATGTCAAGGGCATAGCTTATAGCAACAGAAAGATCGAGTTGTTTAGGACGAATGGTGGTCAAATACTTCCGCAATGAGAGCCCTGGCAATAACTCCGTAACGATCACCATCAGACGATCCTTACAAGCACCAATAAACTGCAAAGGTTGTAAAATATATTAGCAAGACGAACTGAAATGTGATGCTTGCTAACTGGGAAGCAGGCCCTGATAGCAAAGGCCAGCGTAGATGACATTTCACAGCTTGGAAAACATTTATTAAGTTTTTCATCAGAAGATAATCAAAGCACAAAATCAACCAAAAATACTCACTTTGACCAAGTTCCCATGCTTCACCCTCGACATCATAGTGACTTCCCGGGCAAATCTGCCTTCAAGTGCAGCTCTTTCATCTGCTGTGCTCCCACGGTGGAGCACTTTAATGGCCACAATTTGATCACCATACCTGGAAAGGAATAGCTGTATGTTACATCCATACCTAATAGTATAGCATTTGCAACCTATAAATAGAATTAAGGTAGGAAACAGGTAATGAAACTTTCTTTCACTAATATTAGTTATTTCCGATGCCTCCTCTTTTGGAATTTGAAAAGAAGGCATCAGAAATGACTAAACTGGCTCGAAACCACTCTCAATGTCTTCATTAGTGTACAAAATCCCCTTAGCTTTCTAAACTATGGTGAGTAATCTTGAACGAATTAACATAGTCTAACTTTGCGCTTAAATGGTCGTCAAAGGTAAATAAGTTTTAGTTTGGCAGCAAAGGTGATTGCTAACATTAGCTTCTGCATCTATTTTGATAAATCTTTAGCTGGATTTTAATTCTTGTCAGGACTCCATAATTTGTATTTGAGAAACGATGATTGATGACAAAATATTAAAAAAAGGATGAAAAGATAACTTCAACTAATATGAGAATTTTTTACCTTCCTTCATAAACTTTCCCATGCGCTCCCTCGCCAATCTTTGATCCAATGAACAACAGTTTCGGGTCAACCAGCAAATTGTCATCAATTGTCAATTGAGGGGCGGTAATTGATCCATTTCTCGAAACCAAATCCTGATGATCAACCGACTTTCTCTGGACAACAATCTTAACGTGTTCAACCTCCTCCTCCCCAAGCTCTTCTCTTCCAAACCCATTCTTCTCACTGCAACCACTCATGTTGCCCTTCTTGGGCAACCCCCTTATATTATGCACATACCCAAAATCCTCATTTTTCGCAAACCCCTCCGTCAAACAAATTCTCACATCAACTCGGTGTGAAAACCATCTATGCAAAAACTACTTACATATGCAAACCACTTTTTACAAATTCACTCCAACACAAATTACTGGCAAACGCATACCACCATTCCTTCTCAGCAGTCAAATCTTATTTAGTAATTTATGTTCATCACAATTATCATGCAGAGCTGAAACCAATTCCGAATTTCTCCCCCAGTCGATGCCACCAGCGAATCAGTCCACTGCTCAGAAGAAGAAATTTCTTTAACTGCATCTCACTCACTACATACAAACATTCATATATATAATTTTCATAAAAATAGAGCAAACAACTAAATTAGAGAAAAAGAAACGGAACCCTAGAAAGACTCGTGTGGATGCTGTTACATATGCAAAGCAATTTTACAAATTCACTCCAATATAAATTATCCTTTTCAACACTCAGATTTTATTTACCAATTTGTTCAGGAGCAGACCCAGGATTAGGGTACGAGGAGTTGAATGTCATATAACATGTTTGAATGGTTTATATTCGAAGGGGAATTTTATGCGGGGATAAAGCTGCTAAAAAACAATTTTTCACTAAGAAATAAATTATCCGTGGATTATTTCAAATTAGCAAATTCATAGGTAATTAAATTATTAAAATTAACATAAAGGGCTAAAACAAATTCCGAAATTTTCCTCTGATTGATGCCAACAATGAATCAGTCAACTGCTCTGCTCAGAACAACAAAAATGAAACAGAAAAAGTTATAAAACAGTATCTCACCCGAGACATACATATATACAGATAAATACATCATTTTAAATTATAAATACAGTTAGGCATAAAATTATTAAATTAAAAAAGACCAAACCCTAGAAATGAAAGAGACAGAAGCCCGAAAAATAATTAAACTTCCAAATATATATATATATATATGTTTCTATGCATACCAAAAAAGAAGTTTCAGAAGCTTAGCTGATTGAATTTTCTGTCTGTCTCTCTCTCTCTCTCTCTCGGAGTCTATATATATATATGTATATATTTTTTTCCCCAATGAAATCCGGTAATTATTACTTTATATTTTTATTGGGCATTTAAGGATTCAGTTTTTTTTATTACTTAATGCAATTATCGAGGTTATTACTTTAGTCCATTGGCCCAAGTTGGGACCGAAAGAAATTATTATATAATCGAGGGTATTACTGTATCGAACATTACTTTATCGAAATTTAACTTTACATATATTTGCTATATGTATATAAATATATATGTATGTTGATTCAGTTTGTTGGCTTGTTTGCTAAGTAACCTGTTGCCAAATGGCGATGTTTCGACATGAAAGCTAAACTACTCAGGGGGGGCGAATTTTCTATGCTACATGCATATAAATTTTGAAATTTCATGAAATTTCGGTTCCATGGGGGAAAAAAATAATCTACTGCTAAAATTGCTTTTGGTTGAGCTATTTTGTATGAATGATTTGATTCATCGAAAAATACTTACAAGAGTTTGTCTATGATTATTTTAAGCTGGATCCAATCACTTTTTAATGAAAACTATTCATTTAGGCATAAGCATAAATTTATGCACAACACAAAATTATTAAGATGTCAAATTAGTATATGACACAAAATTATGAAATTATAGCATAGGTATATGATTAAGAGCAATTGGAAGAAAGAGAAGGGTAGAGAGAAAACATAAGTTTGATTGTTGCGGTAATTTGGGCTGGAATTAAATCAAGCGAGAGAGAGAAAGAGTGAAAATTGGGGATAGTAGGGATGAATAAGTTTATAATTTTGACATTGACAATTTCTAGAGTACAAAATACTTATTTATAATTACTGTTTAAATTAGCAATTTAGTTATGACTTTCTTCTATCAATTGTGATATCTTCGTGATCAATTGCAACATCTAGTGAGAGGACAAGTTATATTAAACTCGTGACATTAAGTTGCAAGTTTCTAAAAATCGTTATTTAAAATTTATATGTAAAATGAAGTAACTAATTTTACCTCAATTTTCTTTTTGCATAACGTAGGAAATTGGAAAAAGAATATGGGACTATTTTAGATACGGAAAACTGATTCAAGTTATTAATGTAGCTGTTGAAAAACTCATTTGATTTCTTTAAAAATTATAAGTAAATGTAACGAGTTCAAAGCAATAATTGACCCTTAGAAGCATGTGCATGGGGTGCTAATGTTGGAAGTTGTCATAAATATTTATTATTATTTAGAAATAAAAAAGTTTGGAAACTATGGTGTTTTCTAATTAATGGTCTTCGAACTAATAGGGCCTTTTTAATTATTAAATTTCTTCAAATTTTCCATTGCGTGTATTTTCTTTCTTCTAATTGAGTGGTATAAGCATATTACAAACTCAAGATGTTAGTAAAATAATTTCCAATCACTGGTTATTATTATCTTACAATAAATTTTAATTAATTATATGCTGTGATAGTGTGCAGCACAAAATAAGATATTATGATCTTTCCAAAAAAAAAGATATTATGACGTGTCATCTAAAACGTGCACACATCAACAGTAAATTTGACAAAGTGGATTGACAAAGACCACCCACCATCCGGTGGACCATGGTGTACCCGATCATAACCGCCACTTCTCTCTCTCTCTCTCCCAGCTAAAATTTGCCCACGACCCCCGCGTTCTGTTACAGTGTGATCTCCAGCGCAGAATCTCTCTCTCTCTCTCTCTCTCTCTCGTCAAACTCAAAAGTCACTTTATTTTTTCCAATTTATTCTTTTTATGTAATCATCATTAGACTTTATTCGCTGTTAAAATTCTTATTCGAAATTCTCTCTCTATCTCTCTAAGTCTCTCTTCTTCTCGCCGTACGCAGCACGACGCCTCATTTCGCCTCGAAATTGTTAATCTGGATTTGATTTTGTGACCACTGATCTTTGTTAGAGGTACCACCGTAAATACGATTTTTGGTATTTATGTGTTCAATTATGGATTTTGATTATTGCCGGCTAATGCGGATGGTTGCGATGATGAATTTGATTTGACTAATGTTATGCTTACAATAGATAATATATAGAAAGCGTGAAAAAAATAAAAATAAAAATGTAGTTACATATGGTGCATTGATTTATTTTCCTTAAAATGTTTGGTATTTAATTGTTGGTACATGTATTATTTTCCTTTTAATTTTGATTTTCGATTATTGTGATTACATACGAAGAATATAGATTACTTTTACTGTTTGTGGAACTAATAATTTTGTGGATTTGATTCTGTGTTTTTTTTTTATTTTATTTTAATTGGAGCACAGTTTAGCATGTAGTCCAGGGGCTTATTTATTTTTCCGCAAGTAGTTCAGTACTGAAGTGGGGGTAATGCTTAAATATGTATTATTTTTGTATGTTTACAATAAAAAACCTCAGGTTGATTTTTTGTTATTGTTAAGAAAATGATGGAAATATTAGTTCTGATTTATAGTTTAACTTAATCCAAAACAGCAGCCAGATAGACAAGAATATCTGAACTTCTCTATTGATGATCGTTGTTGAATCAATCGGTTTCCTCCGTCAGAAAACAAAACATGGAGTTCTTTGGTAATATATGCTTCATAAGTCTTATGGTTCGTTTGATTATGATCTTAATCATTATCTTCATATACCAGATGCTCAACATTCTTGAAGTTGAATTTCTTGTCGTAATTGAAGCATCTTCCCAAAAATTGAATCATTTGTTGTTGTACTTCAGTCCATTATAGTGAGGATCTGATATCATTGCTTACTTGATGACATTTTCTTTAACCTTTGAAGATGGTAAAAATCGATTGTAGTGTGTTTATTCTGATGAACATTATGCCCATTTTGCAGCTCAAGACGAGTTTGTGCCATCACTCTAGATGAAAACCTATTGTTCTCGATAGGATGATATAATTCACAGATTAAATGATGATGCAATTTTCACTTTGAAAATGACCCACCTGCTGAGCGAAATGTTTGCCATATATTCGTAGTTCAATTGGACGTAATGGCGAGGAAAGTGCTCCAGCAAACATGCAATGTTGGGGGTAAGTATCAAGATTGTCTCTCGTGTACAATAAAAGAGTATGATGAGGAGAACTTGTTGACATGTCGATTTGAGGGCACTTGATCACTTTTAGCACAGTTTGATGCATTAAAGTCATTTGACTTTGTCCTAGTTTTGTGATTCTAGAATCTTTTTGTGGTTGTTTACCTACAAATTATTAGATTCTTTGTGTTTGGGTGAGATTAAGTGCTTACTTGTATCAGCTTGGCATCTTGAGTTCATTTCTGAAAATTTGAATTGGTTTACTAGGGTACTTATTGGTGAAATTCAAGGACATTTAAAGTTTGCAAAAAATAATGACTTGTGCACCTCTCTTTTAGCTGCTTAGGAAGAAGAATTATCCTTTATTGATTAACTCGACAAAAGAAAAACACGTTTCGTAGATGACAAAAAAGCTTAAGCCAATTGTACAGGCGATATGGAGACTAGATATATATATGAATTATTTCGCATTGAGTTTCTTTTGTACTTTCACATTAGAAGTGTAATGATGCTAACAAAGTGATCCACAGGTTTAGAGGCTCCTCGAAACAGCTTGGAACTGCCAGTGGAAACTAGCTACAATGCTGTTGGAGATAACATACCGGTAATAATTTAATCACAAGAAGCTTTCCTTTTCTTTTCTTGTTTGAATATGTTCTCTTAATCATTTCATGTTTTCATGTTCTTCATCCTTATCTACTCAAGTAATTCTGTGTCAGCTTTTATTATAAACCTTAGTTGGAGCCCTGAACCGTTGCATCTTCTCTTCTTTGTTTAGGGGGGGAGCCATTTTATTGTTCTAGTTGCTACTGTTCTTTCTCTAAAAAAGCTTTTGTCTGAAATCCCTCTTTTCCCCAGAGATTTTATCGGTTCTTTGGGGTGTCTTACGTGAGTTTCAAATTAAATGCTTTCTCCTGAAACCCCACACTATGGTATTATAAATTCTGTAGGTTTGTTTTTGGCCAAAATGGAATAACATTTGTAGTTGATCAAAATATGCTCTACAGAATTTCCCTCTAGTTTTAAATTGGCTGTCTCTCTATCTCGTCAATCTCCTTTTTACTTGCATCAATTTCAGTTTATTTTGGTATTGTCTACTAGGATCGTACTGAATTTTCTAATTTCAACTTTTATGGATTTTTTAGTATTCGTATGAAGTCAGATATGAGTGTCCTGAGACTGCATATACAACTGAAGTCCCAATGAAGAAGTTGATCAAAGAAGAAATATTTAAACGGCCAAAATCTAGACGCAACACTTCTAATGTCGTAGCCCGTCTGATGGGAATGGATACATTACCATTTGATGAAAATTCCATATCTCACCACCCAGAGAGAAATAGTGAAAGTCATACCTTTAAGGAACTGAATAAGAAAGGTATTGGCCGTGGCCACTACAAGTCTAACTCTTGGGGGAATGTACATTTTGAGAATTTTCATCATAACGACATGGATTCCTTCAATGGTCAATTTCATACAAAATCGAGAAGGCCAAAACCTCGAGAACATCCGCAAGAGGAGGAACTACAGAAGTTTAAGAAAGAATTTGAAGCTTGGCAAGCCGCTAGGTTCAAGGAATACTCAAAAGTTGCAGACCTGGACGTTAATCCTGAGCAGTTGCTTGCTCAAGAGACCCTTAACAAAGAAAAAGTTGCTCTTTATGCAAATTCGAGCAGAAGTTCGGCTAGTGAAAAGCTTAGAGAACTCAATGGTCTAGCATCAAGGGGAATAACACCACATGAAGGAGATACATTAAAACATCAAATATGTTCCTTAAGCAAAAGATCTCTTGGTGGAGACTTTGATCAAATTGCAGCTCCAACGAGAATAGTAGTCTTGAGGCCTGGCCCTGAGCGTATGAATGACAATGATGACTCACGGGCTAGTTCCTCGAGCATCTCTGAAGAGAGAGGTGGCCTAGAAGATTTTCTCGAGGAAGTAAAAGAAAGGCTAAAAAGTGAGTTGCAAGGAAAATTAAAAAAGGATTCTTTGGTCAGTGGAGGTGGAATTGAGACTCGTTTTAGCGAAAAAGTATCGGATCCGAAACAAATAGCTCAACGTATAGCGAAGCAGGTTAGAGAGAGTGTTACCAGAGACCTTGGTATGAATTTGCTAAGATCGGCGTCTATGAGATCTTATAGGAGTGAGATTGATCCTTACATTGAACCTAGTTTTCCAGAGTTAAACAACAGAAGTACTAGGAGACTTTTAGCAGAGAAGCTAAGGACTGTTCTCAAGGGTGACACTAACCTGCGTGTTCCAAAAGTTCCCTATGGATGTTCAAGCACTTCTTTGGTTCGTAATGAAAGCGAAATTGAAGAACAAATGGAGCCACATATGCAAACCCAAAACATGCATCAGAGAGATTTACATCCTAGAAACCTTGTTAGATCTTTGTCGGCGCCTATATCTGGAGCATCGTTTGGGAAGCTTCTTTTAGAGGACCGCCATGTGTTAACTGGGGCCCACATCAGGAGGAAACAGGAAGCTATTGAAAGTGGAGAAGAAGATTTGAAAAAAAGTAAGAAGGAGAAGTCCAAATTCAAAGAACGAGTTTCAAGCATTAAGTACAGTTTCACACTGAAAGGGAGGTTCTTTGGGAGAAAGATTCAATCATTGGAGCAACCACATAATTATGAATATGATACTCTAAGAGATATCAGAATGGGGCCAACAGTTATCATGAACTACGTAGATCGGCATGTAAGGATCTATTTTTATGCTGTCAATGTTGACACTAGTTTTAGACCTATATCATTGTTTGATCTTGTTTTATTACGTGGTTTTAGGAGAACTGCACAGAGGTACCACCAAGCCCTGCATCTATTTGTAGCAGCGTTCATGAGGAATTTTGGAGGACAACCGATCATTTTAGTTCAACATCGGTTTCGGATCTGTCACCACTAGAAGATACCAGTCAGATTTTCAAGGAAATTAGTTCTAATCTAAGTGGTATGGTTTCATCTTTCGTAGCCTCACAGTAATCCCATCTTCAATGCTAAGCAGTTGTCTTTTGCAAAATTAAAATGCTCACAAAACCTTTTATACTATGTAACAGTACTCTAAAGCCTAATTCGGTTACCTAGAGAGCATGGTTTCCTTAACCTATCTCTACAAGAGTCGTCTATAACAAGTCCATTTAGACTTTAGGATCATCCATCCTACTACTTGGTGTCAACTATGTGAGATTTATTCTAATTTTGATGAGACTGCGTAAGGAGTCGATCCCTTTCGAGGTCATTACAACAGATGTACACATGACACTCAATGAAAAATGTTGTTTGGTTCTTGATTTTAAATAACAAGCCAAGTCTTCATTTTAACGAAGTGTTCGCTGCGTGGAACTTGATCTAAAAATTTGTCTTTACGTCGTTATACCCAAATATAAATTTATCGCTTTGTTCGAAAGTGGTAGACTGACAGGTAGAAGGAAATGTTCTTCGTACTTGAGCTGTGTTTATCTCTGTAAAATGTTTATATAGGAATATTATTCGAAGTCCCTTCGTACCTATTTGAAGTAGTGAAAGGAAGAAGTGATAACTGCAAAATTTCTGAATATAATTCTTCACCAGAACACTCTGGTGGTACCAGATTTGTCATTAAAGTGCATTTAGTGGCTTATCTTGTTTTTTTTGGTAGGACAATAGCTCAGGATGCCAAATTGCTCTAAAAGTTATTTTTTTGGGTCATGCAGAGCTGCGAAGGCAACTGAAAGAACTTGATGGGGTCGGTACCAAGGCAATAGAAACTGAAGAACATACTTTATTAGCTGAAATGAAGCTAGACAATGATGCACAAGCTTATATACGAGACCTCATTGTTGCTTCTGGTCTACACAAAGGCTCATCGGAAAAGGTTTTATCAAGATGGGACCCATTAGCAAAGCCCGTAAGCAACCAAATTTTCGAAGAGGTGGAAGAGTCTTACAACAAAGAGGTTAAGGAAAACGAAGAGTCTACTGATAAGAAGGTAGATCACAAGCTGCTATATGGACTGTTAAATGAAGCATTGTCAATGGTACTTGGACCACCTATAACAATTTCTAAGTTCCAGAAAGAGGCCTTGGGTCCCACACAACCTCCACGTGGGAAAAAGCTATTGGATTGCGTATGGGAGATTGTTAGCAGTCATTTGTACCCACCGGCAGACAAGAGCTCTCTCTCCCTTGATGGCATGCTGTCGAGAGATTTAGGCTCCACCCCATGGTCTGGGTTGATACCCAATAAAATCGATGCTTTAGGGAAAGAGATCGAAAGCCAGATCACTGGATATTTAATCGAAGAATTGGTGAAGGACATCAATTCATTATAAGTGTGCATACATTCCTTTTGATATGGTAAGAGAAGGGTTTCTATTTTTACATGAAGGCCTTATACTAGCAAGTAAGCATTATTTTGGTTGTGTATGTCTTGGTTTGTTCAGGAGTGGTGGTGGTATAGAATAGAGAGCTTGGTTTTGGAGATATTTTCTCTGAGTTATTTTTTATGAATTGGTTTGTCATTATATCATCGGTTTTGGCTGCTTATTGGACCAATTTGGACATAGCTTTATAGGTGGGAATGGGAATATGTTCGAGCATAAGTGTAATTTTCTGAAACATAGAAATTTAATTAATCTCTCTTTCAGGCACCCTACCAACCAAGATGACAGTAATGGATTTTTTTTTTTCAGGCACTCTGTCGACCAAGGGATTTAATTAAATATTTTTTTATCTCGTTCAAAATACCGCAAAAATCATTTCCTTTAGACGTTTTTAGGAGGTTCAGACAACAAATTATGACAATTTCGAATATTGAGGCAGACTGTCAATTACATTTTTGCAACCTTGATGCATAACTCAAAAAAACCATATGCAAACAGTTGTACTTGGGAGTATCCTGAACACACGAATACACCTAAATATAGCATTGCTATCTGTAAAATTCCCCGCCTTCACATACATGCCCATGAGAAGAATTTGTTATAAATCAAATTGAAGGTAGTCTTCAATTTCTGCAATAAGCTTCGATCTGGCTCGTACACATTTCTTAGGCTTCCCAAGTAAAAAATTTCTGATAATGTTGTCTGTTCCAAATGAAAAGGAGTTGAAGAAATTACTAATAATGAAAGACTCAAATGAAAATGAAAGATTCAGAATAAAAAGGAAACAAACCAATCCTGACACCCTGATATGGATGTTTGAACCATGCAACACCTAAACCCCAATAGAAATCTGAGCATGCTTTCCTCCACAACCTGTCGGTGTATACGGTCAAAGAC